>APFE030131596.1:0-54572 GCA_000404065.3 Pinus taeda | reverse complement strand
TCATCTGCCAAGAGTTCAATTACAACAGAGGTTCCGACCTTCAGCACTACAATATTCCGGTATCACATGCTAGTCTTTCAACTGTAGATGTCTCCTCTTTATAGATGAGACATCTATTACAATAGATTGTCCTACAGTTTAATTCTTCTGTACAAAAATAGGAAATTAATTCCTGTTACAACATATTGTTACAATAATGTATATCTTTGTCATCCTTGGTTAACCGGATCTTTTCGCTGTTGCAAAACAGGTGGCCTTCGTCTATCTCCTCGGGGTCCTCGTGCTATCCTTGGTTATTCTGCTGTTGTTGCTGATTTGGTAAATCTTAACCGTTCCTTAAAATACTTCATGTTGTTCCTGGTGTTCCTGCGTCTGTGGCTAAATTGGCTGATCATGCTTTATCATCATCGGCCGAGTATAGTCTTGCCAGCTTCAGACAGTTGTTGTTTCATCTTTTGCAAATTAAGACTTTTCCTGCTTCAGTCAGTTCCTGCTTCTGGTGTTGCAGCAACTGCACAGTTGTTGTTTCTGGTGTTGCAACAACTGTGAATTATGATTCTGTGGGCTTTGAACAATTCCAATCAATTGTCAGCGACTTAGCCAATTTCCAAAGATTAATTGTAAAGATAACAAGAATATGTGTTGAATAATTAAACATATAGCAAATGAGGAGAGTTACTTCATACCTTGGGATGATGAGGTCAAAAATGATATCAAGGGTTTCTATTTATAGGCTAAAAAGGGTAATATCATAACAAAATGTACGGTCAAAAGTAGACAATACAGAGTCCTAACATTTATCTAGATGATTTTACTATTTTTTCCAATTCCGACCAAAAGCATTTAAAGCATTTGAGAAAGGTTTTTGACAGGTCTAGAAAATTTGGTATTTCCCTTAATCCAAAGAAGTCTTTGTTTGCACTCCAAGAAGGAAAACTGCTTGGCCACATTATTTCTAAAGGAGTAGTCATTGATCCTAAAAGAGTCTCAACTATACAAGCACTTACATTACCAAGGAATAAGAAGGAGATTCAAGATTTCCTTGGGAAAAATAATTTTTTAAGAAGGTTTATCCCTAATAATGCTGAAATAGTTAAGGATATAACTGATATGCTGAAAAAGAATCATGAAGTTAAATGGACTATTTCTGCAAGGTATGAATTTGATTAGATTAAAAAGGCCATTGCAGAAGCTCCCATTTTATCCAGTCCAGATTACTATGAACCATTTAGTATGTTTTCTTTTGCCTCTAAAACTACCTTAGCTACCATTCTTTTGCAAAAGAATAAATATGGAGATGACCAACCCATTTCCTTTTTTAGCAAAGTCATGAGAGATGCTAAGCTAAAGTATGACATCATTCAAAAACATGCCTATTCTTTAGTTCAAGCTCTGAAAGCCTTTAGAGTCTATCTCCTCCACTCTTCTATTATTGCCTATGTACCCAATAGTGTTGTCAAAAATGTTTTAACTCAGCCTGATACTGATGGAAGGAGAGGGACATGGATAGCTAAGATTTTAGAGTATGATCTCATTATCAAGACTACCATGCTGGTAAACTGTCAAGGCCTAACTAAGATCCTTGCTGAGTCCAATTGTAAGATCTTAGGAATAAATTATGTTTTTGAAATCCCAACTGAGAAGAATCCACAAGAACCTTGTGCAACCCCAACACAGGGGAATCCAAAAGAACCTTCTGTGAGCCCAATTGAGAAGAACCCACAAGAACCTTGTGAAATACCAACATAGGAGAATCCACAAGAACCTTCTGCATCAGATCAACCAATTCCAATTCACATTGATGAGAAATTTTTATTATCAGATTGGTACTGTGATATTGTGAATTTTCTTAGAGAATTTAAATGTCCATCTGAATTGACCAAGGATCAATGTAAAACACTGAAGTTGAAGGCCATAAAATACTATATTGTTAATGAAAATATGTATTAGAAGGATCCTCTTAACATGCTTTTACTTGGCTTAAAAGAAAATGAGACAGAAGGGATCATTGAACAATTTCACGCAGGTATTTGTGGAGGGCACTATGCTTGGAGGGCTACAACATACACAATTTTAAGAGTAGGGTTTCATTGGCTTACTTTGTTTGCACAAGTGGGAGCAAAGGTTAGAAGTTGTACTCAGTGTCAAATGTTTGCTGGAAAGAAGATATTATAATCACTTCTATTAGTTCCAGTACTAGTGCAAGCACCTTTCCTTCAATGGGGATTGGATTTCATTGGTGAAATTCATCCTCCATCAAGTAGTCAGCACAGATGGATATTGACTGCTATAGATTACTTTACCAAATGGGTAGAGGCCATTCCAGTCAGAAATGCAACTGATACTGTAGTGATCAAATTTATTGAAGAATACATATTGTCTAGATTTGGGTGCCCTAGGCAAATAGTGACAGACAATGCAACAACATTCAACAGTATCAAGATGATTGATTTCAGTCAGAAATATCAAATCTTGTTGCATCATTCTACTCCATACTATCCACAGGGAAATGGATTGGCAGAGTCCTCGAACAAAAGTTTGGTTAAAATTATAAAGAAAACATTGGAGGATGATAAAAGGAGTTGGGACAACCATCTCATTTATGCACTTTGGGCCAACAACATTTCACCAAAAAGATCAACAGGTAAATCTCCTTTTCAACTTGTTTATGGTAAAAAAGCTATATTTCCCACACATTTAGCTTTTCTTGTCATGAAGTTTTTACAAGAATCAAATGAAGAGCCTGATGATTTCTCTCGAAGAATAAATCAAATTATAGAATTAAATGAAGATAGAGATGAAATTCATTACAAGCTTAAGAAATATCAGAAAAAAAATGAAAAGCTTGTTTGATAGGAAATCTAGGGAAAGAGATTTCAGGGAAGGTGATTTGGTATTAATATGGGATGCTAGAAGAGAAGACAAAGGAAAACATGGCAAGATTGACAACCTTTGGTTGGGACCTTTTAGCATTGCTGAGGTTGAGGGTAACAACACTTTCATCCTGCAGAATTTGGAGGGACAATATTCCTCATTTCCTGTCAATGGGAAATACTTGAAGCACTACAGTTAGTATTGAGAGGTTTCCATTCATTCATCATGGTATAATACCATAGAGTTTATTTTACATGCAGTGTGTATTTGTTTCAACAGAGACCCCATTAGCCTGAGGAGAAGGCACATGGATCTGCAAGTTCTATGCAACCTACAAGAGGAAGTAGTCCCCAATTAGAGATGATGTTGTAACATGCTTTATTTTTTATAAGTTAGTTTTTATTTATAAAATAGGGAATGAAAAAATAAATAATAAAAATGAAAACAGAAAAAATTGAAAAAAAAAGAAAGATGAAATAAAACCCCATTAAAAGAAAATGGAAATTTGTATAAGTGTTCTTGTCTAAATGCCACTTCATAGAAATAAATCTCATTGTAATAAATCAAGGTTTTGTGTGAAGCTTGTTTAAATGCCACACCTTTTCTTCCGATTTGAATCATACAATTTAATTATGATCAAATCATTTAAATTTATGTTTTAGATTAGAGAATAAGTTCACCAAACTTTTTAATCTTGGTAGAACATTTAGATAGGATATAATAGAATAAATATAGCTTAATATGCTCAAAATTTGGCCAAATATGTATTAGATTAGGATTACAAGTAAATTAGGCAAAATAATGGATGTTAGTCTAAATGCGCCAAAAAGTTAGACTAAGATTTGATTAGGATTTAATTACCTTTAATCGGTGATTAATTTTTATGTAAATAAACATTGCAAATCTTTTTAGTCAAAGTCAGAAAAGGACAAAATTGTTTTGTTGTGAAGCACTAAAGTTCGAACACAATTGGAAAGTTATCCGCTTCCCCACCCAGATCAACGGCGGGGAAGCCATTACCCCCTCTATACGTTATGCGATAACGGTGGGGAGGGTGGTCTGGAAAGTAGTTTCATTCCCGCAGTCCCCTCGCTACATGTCACCTCCTTCGCACTTCGCACCCCCCTTGCTCATTAAAGCTTACCACCACCCCCCTCTGAAATTCGATTATCTTTTTCCCGCGCCTTCCAATACCGCGGCAATGGTAATATCCTTCCCACGCCCTCCATTTCCAACCATTACGTGCCGCATGTCCCTATCTGTTGCCACTTATCCACTATTTGTTTCCTCCTGTTATTGTTCTTTCCTCTACATTAATGCCATTCTTCTCGATCAGTAATGGCTTTCTAGTAACGTTAACATATCTCGATTATAAATAATTCCCTCGCCCCATTACGCCATTTTCCCTAAACTTCTCTTTAATTTCGATTCGCTGTTTGTTAAGTTCACTGCTCCTGATTTTATTCTACGTCATTGCTAAAGTTACAACCAGAATGAATCACCTTGAGGTATTTGTCTCCCTATTGTTTGTTATCCCTTCATTGTAATTCTGTAATCATGGCTCCTAAGATAAAATATTAGCCATCTACTAGTTCTTCTTCATCACAGGAAAACCCAAAAGCCTATGATGCCTTAGACCTTGATCACATTCCATTGGTTGATCAATTCTTCAAAATCACAAATACAGAGTGCGAATTCAACATGTTCGAATTGCACCATTGGCTAAAGCAGACCTATATTGACTCTGAATATCAAATCAACCTATGGGAATCCTTACCACCCCTATTATGTTTCCTCAAACCCATTCTTTTCCTGATCTAGTCATGTGGTGCCAAGCTAAGTATAACCCTTTGCAGAGAACTGTGATAGCTTAGAATGGAGACATTCTGATATCTATCACTCCAGAAATTATCAATAAGATGCTTTTGATCCTTGAAAATAATTCCCTTAGCTTTATCTCCACTATTGTTTTAATGGACCTATATCATAAGCTTACTTTCCCTCAAAGAGCTCAGATCTTTGAGATATTTCTCCCAGAAGATGATGAACTTCCTAAAAAGAATCCTCCCTATCCAACATCCATGTTCCCAGAGAGAGCTAAACACATCATTTCCCTAGTTTCTTTCTTGTTATGCTACCAAATAGATCAATGGGTAGATGAATCTATCCTAGGTTATCTATCCATTTTCTCTAAAGAATACAAACCTGCTTTCATGTATAATTATAGTCATTTTTTGGCTGAAAGTATGCGCGATCAACCGAGGAAAATAACTACTGAAGGAGTGTTTAATTTTCTTCTGTGTTAGTGCATATGATTATTTTTCAACAGGGAGACATGTTACCTATAGCTCCACACAAGTAGAATGACCAGCAAGTGAATCAAGAAGTCACATAGTGGACTTCATTGATCAGAAGGAACTCAACTGAGTTCAAGTTTTCTGACTTCGTTGACTTTTTTTTTCATCCATTTGCATAGCTTCTCAGCAGCCAAAATGAGCCTAAGATCAGTCCAGAAATTAAAAGGACCATGCACCTCAGTGATCAAGCTAGAACAGGAGACTAGTATCTCTACCAGAACTATACAGAGATTACAGTATATGGAAAATAATTAATATGGATGAAATTCATTTCATTTCAGGGAAGAGAATGTCTCAATTCAAAATCAAGTCATAGGTAGCATCATTCATTTGTAATACTAATCAACAGGTATTGAAGTAGATTCAATCCTTAAATAGATGGGATTCCAGCCAAGTTTCACCTGGTCTTATGACCCATTCAATATTATTTCCAACTTAAGGGTGGAACTCAAAACCACACATTACAATCATACTCCAAGACTAGAGATTGAGAAGTACAAAAATCAAGAATAGTGGGAGGAGAATAAACTTCAAGAAGCAGAAGAACAAATTTTACCCCCTTCTACTCTCCAGGCTCCCACTTTTGAAAGTAGGCAGGACAAGAGACCTAGAGAAGATTCTTCATCATTAGCAAAAGGTGAAAAATAATTCATTCATTATCAGAAGAAATCAAGGACTAGTTCCAAAGGTACTACTACTACTCAAGGCCAAAAGGAGCCTATAATCATCAATTTGGATGATTCACAGGTTTCTACATGGATAGAAGAAACTGTAATCACTCCTCCATCTTCCTCTTCAGTTTCACAGAATTTGTTGGAGATCACCCAGTCTGCACGTGCAAGTCAACAAGAGGAACCAAACATCTTCACTAATTTCCTTGAAATTAAACAGAAGAATGAACCTTTAAAGGCAAATGTATATCCTCAGTTTTGGAAATAGACATCAACTTCGCAGCACATGTTATTGACAGTGAGAAAGGTAGGATGCAAATGGCATTCCTTCAAGCCCAAGCACCTTTCCAAAGGCTTCTTTAGATATTAAGAAGATTATATTTTCTTTTGATTCCAACCAGATACATCCAATTGATTAGATGGATATGCATAGGCAGTCAGGTGATATGCTTTTGTCTACCATGAACAACACTGCTATGGCATTATCAAAACTCAAAACAACTCTTTCAAATGTTCAGTCACAATTAAAGATAGAAAAGTATCCTCTTTGGCAAAGGATAACAGGGTCAAATCATTAGAATATTTGGTAATTAAAATTGGGTATGACCTCACTGATGTTAAGCTTGTAGAGCAAATTATCAAAAAGAAGAATGCAGACATAACATCTTTAAGGAAGTAGCTCAAAATACCTTCTACATAGGATCCTCAAAATAAGGAGATAACATAAAAAGAATAGCACAAGGAAGACATGCTCAAGTTGATCATTGAGCATAATGTACAAATAAAGACCATGGAAGAGCAAATTCAGAAATTGCTTAAAGAAAAAGAGCAATCTGCTCAACTAGCTATAGCTCCCATTACAACTATACCTATTACAATGTCAAGAATAGTATGGTAACCAACATTAGCAACAACATAATCTACATCAACAACAAGAAATTTAAACAAAGTCTTACAAGAGCTGACTCACCAGAAACAAGAGAATGAAAGGATTCACAAGAAATTTAAGAATCCGGAGACTCAGAAGATTAAAATTACAATCTTTATGTTGAAGAGATGCAGAAGACCCATAGATTGACTAGAAGAATATAAGAGTTGGAAAGTGAGTCATTAATGGCTCAGACCTTGTCCCAAGCCAAGGAAAGTATTTGGGCTGATATCAGTCAGGCTATAACTGAAGTTTGTCCCTCCATACATATTATTTTTGAACAAGAAGAACTGATAGATAGGTGCCAAACAATTATAGAATAAGTTAGAGAAATTATTAAGGATAAACCAAGTGAAGCTACATACATGATTAAAGTTTTGAATTCAAAAACCAAGGCCGAGTTGGAGAAAATATAGATTGTGGACATGATTGAAACTATTTTGGAGATTAAGAAGGTTTTGCAGAAAAAGAATCTCATGACTCAGTTGGAGACCAAGTGCTAAGCTTGGAAAACTATTATCCAAAGGTTTCATTTCAAGTTCAACTTACTCAACCAGAGGGGACTACCAGGATTAGTGGCACCAGATGACAGGTTGATCAGTTTGGAGGAATACTTTCAAAAGCTTGATTAAATTGCAACTAATAAAGCTAGTTTTGGAAGTATAAAGGGTAATCTCACATGGAAACAAATGTTAGGGGCTTTAGATTTTGATTTGATAACTAAGCATGAGATTAAACACATTTTTGTAAACAAGTCCACTTTTGAAAAGTACACCGAGGTTGATGAATTTTACAGGAAATTGGTAAATATTTCTATACCAACTGAAGACAGACGAGATCACTTATGTGAAACTATCGAGTAAATTTCACCATAAACTAATAGACAACATGACAACACTTTTTGGGGACCAGATCATCAACAAATTCCTGAAAGATAGTGCCAAAACTTAGCAATTTTAAGATTCCTATAGTTTTGTACTATTTTGTATTTTTGTTTAAAAGCATCTAGAAGAACTTTTATTTTTGTATAAATAACTCCTCCTTTGATTTATTAAGGGTTGAACCCTTGGATGAGCTTTCAAAGCAAAATTATAATCAAGCTAGAGATTTGCTTCAAGTTAATGAAAGGATTTTGAATTTGCCTCCTATAGTTTGTCCCCTTGTGAGTTTTTCTGATGTAGGAGCATCTCATATTTATTTTTTATGTAATTATTTAATTGAAGAATCTAGGATTTTCTAGAATTAATGAGTCATTTTAGAATTAATTAGGAGATAGGGAAGTTAGGATAAAATTCCAAATTGAGAGGATAACTTTCATCTTCCTCCAAATATCTAGGAGGAAGTTTCTCTAGAAGAGATACGAGAGAATTCTCTCCTCTAAATAAATAACCATGTAATTGTTTTGTAATGCTCATGATTTGGAGTGTGATTTAATTTTTATTAAATGCTATATTGAATTATGTTCTGAGTGTTGCACCATTTTCTTATGTGCTCATTTCATTATGTTTTTCTTCATGTATTTAAGCCTTTATGCAGAAATCTGTGTAAGATCATACTCAGTATCATTCAACCTTAAAGCCCTTGTGAAGTTATAAAAAATAATTAGGGAATTATTTATAAAACTATCTGTTATTATAAACTCTATATCAATTAATTGTCAAACCCATCTACGTTAGATTAAATATATTTTGTTGTACAAGAAAATGTTGTTTCCCCGTATTCTTTTCTTATAAACAATCAAATATTTTGTTTGAATATTTAGCAATTTATATTTCATCAAGACTCTGTTATTCACCCACTTTAAATCAATTAACTATTTTAGACAAATAGACAACCCTTTCATCTTATTTGGCAAATTTTGAGGTTTAAGCACCTGTTTTCAAACTGTTTATAACATCGGTCATCCAAAAACTTTAAAAACAAATAAAACATTTTAGATGCTCTGGCATGATTAACTAACCTAGAATCATCTCAGAGGACAACACCATATTCTAAGCATGAATGTGGGATCTCATGGATAAACCAATCCAAAAACAATCAAGGGAATCTAGAGGTTAAACCACCTCCACTCTCACCAAACTGTGATCTCACCGAAACCAACACTAAGATCACAAAACCAAACCGAGCTAGGAATGCCTCCAGATAGGAGAATGAGCCGAGCCCTCAAGGACACAGTAAAGGAAGAATTGCAAAAGTTGCTGGATGCAAGGTTCATATACCCCATCTCAGATAGTGAGTGGGTGTTCCCTCTAGTTTTGGTCCCAAAAAAGAATGGGAAGTGGAGGATCTGTGTGGATTACAGAGAAATGAACAAAGCCACCAAGAAATACCATTTCCCTTTCCCTTCCATTGACTAAGTTTTAGATGGTATTGCAGGGAAGAAGTTATTCTCTGTCCTAGATGGTTTCAGTGGTTACAATCAGATCCAGATCAACCCTGCGGATCAGGACAAAACTACATTCACATGTCCTTGGGGTACCTTTTCTTATAGGGTCATCCCTTTTAGTCTATGAAATGCCTTTTCCACTTTCTAAAGGGTAGTTCCAAGCATCTTTGCTAAAATGGTCCATGACTCTGTAGAGATCTACGTGGATGACTTCACTCCCTATGGGTTTGACTTCCTAGAGGCTCTCTCTAACCTGGGAAAAGTCTTGAGGAAATGCATTGAGATGAACCTCTCACTTAGTCTTAAGAAATGTGAATTCTTAATGAATGTAGGGACTGTCCTTAGCCATTCAATATCTTAGGAGGGAATAAAAGTGGACCCAAACAAGATTCCCATCATCAAAAGTGTCCCTACTCCTCAAAAGTACATGGATGTTAAGAGTTTCTCGAGCTTAGATGGATATTATAGGATGTTTATTAAGGAATTTAGTGAAGTGGCTTCACCATTGTTTTGATTTATGGCCAAGGACTCAAAATTCTGTTGGAAAAATAGCTACCAAGAGGCCCTTGAGATTTTGAAAGAGAAATTAACCACTGCACCCATACTTAGGGGCTGAAATTGGAATCTACCTTTCCATATCCATGTTGACGCATCTAGCAAAGTTGTGGGGGAAGCCTTGGGACAAATAGATGGTAAGTTACCTTATGCCATTTAATTCATTAGTAAAAATCTGTCTAAGGCTGAATTGAACTACACTGTGACTAAGAAAGAACTCTTAACTGTTGTACACTCCTTAAACAAATTCAAACACTATATCATTGGATACAAAAATTTTGTGCATACTGACCATGCATCTATTAAATATTTGATGAATAATCCTGATGTGAATGCTAGAACCATTAGATGGTTTCTATTGTTATAGCAGTTTGATTTAACTATCATTGACAAGCAAAGAAAAGAAAATGTAGTTGCAGATTTTTTGTCAAGATTTGATTTGCCTGCAAGTGATGAAGGGATGGTTGAAGATCAGCTTCCAGATGAGCACCTATTTTCTATCTCAGTTCTCTCTCCATGGTTTGATGATATAACCAACTACCTAGTTGTTGCAAATTTTCCCCCAAATTTGTCATCTAAGGAGAAGAGAGTAATTGTAAGGAAAAGTGCCCCTTTCACTTGGATTGGGGGGAGTCTCTTCAAGGTGGGACTAGATCATATCTTAAGGAGATGTGTCAGGGAAGAGGAAGTCTTTGACATCCTCTTAGCCTCTCATGATGTGCCCTGTGGAGGTCATTTTGCTGCCAAAAGAACAACTTTCAAAGCTCTACAATCTGGCTATTATTGGTCCACTCTCCACCAAGATGCAAGAAGGTATAATAGCAGATGTGATCAGTGCCAGAGGATGGGAAAAATCACACCCAATGATGAAATGACCCTAAAACCTCAGGTGGCCTTGGAGCCATTTGACACGTGGGGCATGGATTTCATTGGGCCAATTGATCCACCATCAAGGAAAAAAAGTACATCATTGTATGCACTGATTGCTTGACAAAGTGGGCTGAGACAAAGGTTGTCAAGGCCACAACAAAGGAGAAAGTGGTTGAGTCTTAAGGCAAAATATCTTCTACAAATTTGGGTACCCCAGAGAGATAATCATCGATCAGGGAGCTTAATTCACATCACTTTGACCGAGAATCTCTTAAGGCAACATCATATCAAATACAGAACATATACTGCCTATCACCCTCAGGAAAATGGGTAAGTAGAGGTTACAAATAGGGAATTGGAGAGCATCCTCACCAAGGTTGTGAGCAACAATAGGATAGATTGTGAAGATATATTAGTGGATGCCACTTGGGCCTATAACACAAATTTGAAGACAACTACTGCGTTCACTCTATATGATCTGGTTTATGGAAAGAAAGCTTTGCTTTCTATTGAGTTTGAGTATAATACTTTGAGAATGGTAGCCTAATTAGACTTAAACGTCACCAAAGCACATCAGGAGAGGTTTCTCCAAATGAATGGCTTGGATGAGTTTAGAATTTAGGCCCTTCTACACACTGAAGTTACACAATTGCAAAGGAAAGTCTAGCATAATAATCATATCAAGGAAAAACTTTTCTAAGAAGGGGATTGGCAACTATTACATGACTCTAGGTTCAACGATTTAAAAGGAAAACTGATGGCAAGATGGTTAGGCCATACCTGATAGAGAAATTTCATGACAATGGAGCTGTTCAAATCAAGACCATTGATGGGGAAGGGATTCCCTTGCTTGTCAATGGCTATAGGTTGAAGGTATATAGAAAACCTATGTCTAAGGAAGAATTCATCAGTATAATCAACATATAAGTTAATATGATTGGAAGTGTCATAGCTTCCAATCCACGACATTCCTAGAAATGATTTTTTTGAAAAAAGAAAATAAAAAATAAAAGGCCTGGATGAAAACCTTTATGAGGCATTTGGTGCCAACTCTTGGGTTGAAAACCTCTCTGAGGTAGCCCAAGAGAAAAAAAGAAAAGATAAATAATAAAGTCCCTAGGTGAAAACCTCTCTTGAGGCATGTAGGATACGAATACAAGTTGAAAACCTCCTCTGAGGTAGCCTATGTGTCTCCAAAAAAAAAAGAAAAAAAAAGAGAAGATAAGAAAAAAAACAAAAGCAAAAAAACATAGGAAATGGATGTAGAACATGTCTGTTAATTTTTTGTCATTTTGAAGGATTGAAGATAGTGGCAGATTCCATAGCTATAGGGCCAAAATTCTCAAGATTCTCTTAATTCCTCCCTTCATCCACTTCATATCCATCATCTGCACTCATGTGATACCTCTTGTGACCATCCCCTTAGCTCAAAATTCGAGTTTCACCCCCTCTTTCGATTGCTACAGGAAGGACCTGTAATTGCTACAAGAAGGTCCTATAATGCTACAGGAGGGCTCCAAAAAGCTACATAAGAGAGATATGAGGGGAAGGAAAGCCTAACATGAACTTACAAAGGAGGAATGAGGTTCCCCCACCATGGTCCCCCATCCATCCATCACTCATACATCCCAGTTCATAAAAAAAAAATAATCCACTCTGTCTCACCTCTGTTAAAAATTTCTTGAAGAAATCCACACAACAAATTCTCCTCATTTCCACAAATCTACACCACTCTGTCAAAGTTTAGAATTATCCTCAAGAAATTTTACATCCTCTCTCATCATCCACATGCAACTTGAAGACCCTAGAAAGAAAGAAAATGACTGCTACAGGAAGAGAACCTCCTCCTGTAGTAGCCTATGCACACATCACAGAAAGAAATAATATTGTTTTTCCTCATCAGTAAGGGGGTGATGAGAACTTATGAGGCCACTCTACAGTAGTCATATCACTCCCAGCATGACTCTCCACCAGTAGTAGCAGCCTTGACATCAACAAGGTACCTGCACACACAACAACCATAATAGTCAAATATCATAAGGACCAATGAAGAAATACACAGGAAAAAACACAGCAAGTCAACTCCCTTGATGACAATAATGAGGTCCAGCTCTAGCATGCACATCCTTGCATCAATTGGATCATGAGGTAGGCACATGTATGGAAAAATCTCATCTCCTCCATATGTGTAAATAATGAAAAGTGTGTAAATGTCAAGAAGAGGTGTTTTAATAAGTTGAAGGTGGCAAGTTAACTTGGCCACCCTCAACTAGTAAACAAAAAGTGATGGTAAGCATTCATGAAATGTGGAGGTGTCACATCAGTCGAGTTGGGACCACAAAGAGTTGGTGGTGATTAAAAGAAACGAGGGAATAATTACCCTGAGTGGGGACAACGGTCCAAAAGAGGAAACCTCGTGTGACTGCTAGGTCATCACAATGCTCCAAGCCTAAGCCAAAAATGGAGTATTATGTAATGGGGCTTGAATTATTTTGCATAAACACTCATTTCAAAAATAGTTAAGGAGAGGACAAGATTTGGGTGCCATCAAGGAGTTTCGAACCCTGTTCTACCATTTCTACATGAGGGAGATACAGACAAGTTTGCAACTACTACAAGAAGGCCGAGAGATTGCTACAGGAATACTAAAAGGGTGAAGGAACACTACAAAGGGTCAAATTAATCTCCAATTTATTACCTTCATCACATATCTTGTGATAAAAAATAAGTGCGCAACCTATTTCATCCACCCATAAATTGTATGCAAGGTGCACTTCAAATTATACTGGAAGTAGCAGTCAAATTATGAAATTGAAAGATATTTTCGGGCTATAGATTAGAGGGAATGTAAGAAATTATCATCAAATAGGGATTTTAACCCACTGTTTCCACTGAATTATACACCAAAGCTATTACCAGGAAGCATCTTTCCTTCACGTTGCTAAAAACATAGAGAAGATATGGGGGGAGGATTTAATTGAAGGGAGCCCTCAATACCAAAAGGATCCATCTACACCCTCATGTGGTAGACATTTTTAGAAGACACCAATGGATAGGATTATTTGAATTGTTGAAAGGATATGATGATGACATTGCATTTGATTTTTTCATGGCCCTGAACTCAAAAACAGAAGATGGTGCCACCACTGTGGTGAGGGGATTAGCTATTTCACTAAACCTTGATATAATTAGAAGAGTGACAACCTTAACCCTAGGGATCAAATGGGGCAAGGAAGACAAGACCACCAGCGCCATTGCTAAAGAGATATTCTTCACTTCCAATGAAAATCCTATCAAGGATAAGAATGGAGTTAGGGGGGAAATCCTACCTTATCCTTGGGATGAGGTGGCCTACCATATCTCTAAATACATATTTTGTGAGGGGAGGCTGAGTATGGTCTATGCCTACCATTTTAAATTACTTCATGAACTGATATTTCAAGTGGAATTTTCCCTGGCTCAAGGACTAAGTGTACCATACTTCCTCATACATTCCATCAAGGACATGAGTAAAAAAGTGAGAGAGGGAAAAAACCAATATGTAGGCCACCATGGCCTCATTAAACTGATAGTGGTGGATGCCTTGAACAAACTGAGAATCACTTTCCTTTGGTCCAAATTCATAGAAATGGATAGAGAGGCCTTCATTAACATAGAGACCCTCACAGAAGAGAGATCATAAGAAGAATAATAAGAAGAAGGGGAAAAAGCAGGTGAGGAACAAGTAGTAGGGTCAGAAGAAGAGGAAAGAGAAACAGATGTAGAGAGGATAGAGGAAGAGGTATAAAAAGAGCAAGATGAAGAGGAAGAGGGGGAGCAATAGGAAAAACCAAGTCTTGATAAAACTACTGAGCCTAGAGAATCAGAGGTATCCCCAAAGCAAGCAAGTTTGTCTCCAGGACCCACTGAAAAAGAGGTAGTTGCAACCTTAGCTACCTTGAGCACCCCAGTCAAACCTAAAGAGAAGATAAAAAGGTGACCCCCCCATACTTTAATACCAAGAAAAGCACCAGGATCAAGCAAGGAAGGCCTCAAATTCCCACAAATTCCCCTATCACAATTGAAGTGTTCCCAAGTAAGAAAGAGGAGGTGGGGCCCACTAAAAGAAAAATTGAAGAGGTCACCTCTTGAAAATCCATAAAAAAATACTCCTATTGCATATGTAAGGAGGTCCACCACCAGATAAACCTTCTTCAAACAACCCATGACACCTACCACCCTCCAATAGGAGGAAAAGGTAAGCTACAGGAAAAATAGAGTGTGGTACAGGAAAAATAGAGTATGCTACAGGAGGAACAAAGGATGCTATAGGAGGGGAAAAATGTGACATAACAGCTATAGGAGGTAGTAGCTTCCCCAAAAACATTTGATAAGGATTTCCTAGAGCTCCAAGAGCCTAGTCCACAACCTACTTTAAGCTCCTATTATAAATTCATTGAATGAGGGAGAGTTATTCCCCAAAAATTTGCAGGCCCACTTTTCTTTGAGCTAGAATCAGAAAGAGGAAGAACCCATAGATGGATGAAAATTACTAAGTCTAAAAAGGTGGAAGATGTAGGCCTCATGGAAGAAAAGGTCCTTGAAATGGTCAAAGAATTAAGTAAGCTAAGAGAGAGACAATCCATAATGAGGGAGACACTACAGGAAGAAAATAGGTGGTTGAGGGAGAAGTTGTAGGAGAAGGAAATTCAAATGGCCATAATGGCAACCCTCTCCATGGAGGCATTAATGTGCAGACAACCTTCCAAGTCTTATGCCCTCTTTCTCAAAGAGCAGTGGATGCAATTCCAAATCAAGGCCTTAGCACAACATGAATCTATGCCATTTCAAGATTACAAACAACTCATTGAATTTTGCAACCAAGTTAACATAGAAGACAGAGTAAAATTGGTTAAGTTCTGCATTCATAACCTCACTTTGATTGATATGAATATTTTGGATTCTAATGAAAAATTGGGTGATATACAACTAATGGACCTAGCATCTTGGATGACTCATGAGGAGGCAAGAGCTGGGGAAGTAAAGAGAGTCATGACAAATGAAGAAAAGGAACCACTATATACCAGGGCAAAGCTAATAAGCCCAATGGTTGTCATTAGCAATCATAGCATCATCTCCAATGATCCTGACCTAACTCCCAAATACCTTGCCACCCAGGAGCAATACATCTCAAATTTTGAAGACACACTTAGGTTGTTAGGGACAAAAATCTAGCAAGCCTTCCAGAGGAGATGGAATTCCTTACCCCACAGTCTCCAGATTAGGGAGTATCACTCTCCTAAAATGTTGAGGAATGCATTGGAAAGGACAGCCATGTATAAAAGACTCATGCAAATATTACAAGTCAAATGGATTAGACTCAATCTAGGTCCACCCTTGCCGTCAAGCCCTTAGGAAGGAAGAAATGAAGTAGAGGAGAGGAAGGAGTGGACAAAAATAGAAAAGAATGCAGGCTTCTATCCTCAAGAAGGCACACCATCTGAGGAGCCTTGGGATGTCAGAGAGGCCACCAGGGCCATGAAGAACATGGACATAGATGAATGAGTTGCTCAGAGGATGAGAAACAATTTCAATAGGGGGTGATGATGAGGCTCATCAATAGGTACATAATAAGGGTCATAATGCCATCCTCCAGCCTTAGAACTATCTATTTCTCACATTTATTTACAATTTTTGTTATAGTATGCTTAGTAAGAGGGGAAAAATATGTTTTGTTGTGTCATATACCCTAATATGGTTTAAATGTAGGAAAAGGAGAAATTTTGAGATGATTTCAATGCAAGAGTTTGAAGTAGACAACAAGGAGAGATTCTAGGAGGTTGTCCACCTCCTTAACTCCCTCAATCAACCAAAATCACCACTTTCTCCCTCATCAGCTCGAGGTCATTGGAAGCCAAGCAGAATGAGGTCATTGGCAGCCAAGCAAGTGTAGTTAAAGAAGATCTAGATACACCCTTCTCGAGTTTTGCGAGACAAACATTCCTATTTTCTAGGGAGTTGTTGGTAGCTACCCTCTTGTATAAATAAACATGCCAAAGAGCTCATTGGGATTCAAACTTTGTTTTCAGCTAAGAGGCTATTGAGCTCAAGAACCTGATACTATTATTTTTAGCCATTTATGTGATGTATTTGACATTGATGCAATGATAATGAGAAGTTTCTTATTGATCCATCACTGAGTTAGTTTCAGAGGGTTGAGGCTCTTGGGTTTGGGACCTGTTATCACTCCAAGAAACTCTCCTAGGTTGTAGATCAGAGATGCCTGGTAACATATAATCTTCAATATTATTCTCTAAACTATTGGAATAAATGATGGTTTGGATCAATCTAGATAACCGTTCCAGCTCTATTCTCACTCAAGACATGCATGAACACTCTCACCAATACAAGGTTTTAGACCACTAATGCTCAACAGTTTGTAGATTCAATGAAGGGATGGAGAATATTGACTATACCAGCATATTGGATACATAAACATAAATGAATGACTAGCTACATGCAACAAAAGAGAACACTGACTGTACTGGAAGATGCATATATGACCACATATGAATGGCTAGCTACAAACATTAAAGAGGCTTGCAAATATAATTCATCAAAGCAGAGATAAGATGGCAGTTATCTGGCCTTAGATAGAAAAGAAAACATGAACGAACTGTTCATGTGCAAGCTTAGAACAAAAGATAAATGGAATATTGAACATATAACAACAAAAGAAGATTGCATTACTAAAAATGAAGATGAGAAGCTTGAAGGAACAACGGAGGAACAGTCTCCAGAAGTTGAACCTCTATTACATCTTACTAACAGCTATTTATCGCCTGTTTACAATGCTCCTAACCTCTAAGAGGCTCGGAGTCTTAATCTGTTTGATCTATCCCTTAACTTTTTGATTCCCTCTATGGGAAAGCATGGCTCGGAGGTTTTCCTCTTCTGACAGAGGAATAACCGCATTTAGATATTTTGGGTGGTTTCTGCACTGTCTGGAAGTTTTTCTGTGCCAGAGATGCTCCATAATGTTTGTTGGTGTGGCTGTTGCGCTGTCTATGTTGTTGATGCTCCCTGATATTTTTTGATACGGGTTACAACATGATGTGGCCCTTCCAATGATTTAACAATGCATGCTTCTGTTATAGCAGAACACCGCTACCCTTGTGGTGGACCTCTGTTGAAAATAATTTATATTTCTGTTTTAAACATAAGACACAACCATCACTGCTAAATCCCACCTTCTCTGTCCTTTCGGACTTCAACATTCCTGAAAAATGATTAATTCCCTTATCAGGTCTGCCCTGGGGGTTACTGTCGCATATCACAGCTAGTCGGTTCCCTCACTTCCCTTGGTATTTGGCAATTCGTGAAAAACGCTGGAAAACATGAAAGATTGCCTTTGATGGACTTCAAAAAATATATATTTCACTTCCCGGACCCTTTTGGGTTCGGGCTTCATTGCTATCGACATTGGCTAAGGTTCCTTTGTATTTCGTTGAAACAACGAAAATACATTAAAAATGCATTGAAAACGGCCTTGGGTGGACTTGAAAAATTATGCAATATCATTGTGAATCCCATTGGGTCTGGGTTTAATCGCTATCACAAGTTGCATCCATATGTGTGTAAAGGTTGAGCCCCTTGGTTTCCACCGATAGCGATATGGCGATGTAACATGGGCTGTCGATCTACACGCAGGATCGATGGTCCATGTTTAATCGTTGATCGCAATCACAATTTCCCCCTAGTCCATGTCGATAACGTTGACTTGCCTCCACCAATTGCGACCCGCAATCCAATCATCGGCAATCGCTGATCAGTGGTGTCCAACGTCGATTTCCACTGCCTGCGACCGGAAATTTTTGATTTAGCCACTTAGATCTGGGCTGTTGATTAACTAGATCTAATGACAGCTGTGCATTCTTGGGTCTTAAGCTTGCAACAATGGTTTTTCATGGTTTTTGAAGTGTTTTAGCCTCTCGATAGTGTATTTTTTTCCCTTCCAAGGGCTCTCATCATGTGATGGTTTTTCTCCTTGGATGATCTTAGCAAAGATTTTGAAGATTTTAAGAGCAAATTTGGATCCTTTAGCATGATTATGCTAGCTTATGGAGACTTTAAAGGGCATACTTGGATCCATTTTTGGACCGTTTGCCCACAAGGCTAACAGGACCAACGACAGTGGCTTAGGTCCCTCTTATGTATTGGTATTTCTTTTTAGCTTAAAATGTTTACTATTTTTTTGCAATTCATTAGAACATAACCCCTCAAAACTCTTGTGATTGCAACCTCTATCTCATCTCTCTCAAGGGAGCATGAATGGAAGAATCTACAATCACAACCCAAAAATGATATGTTTATGATTTCTTTGAAGAAGGTCAATGTTAGTCATTTTTTTTGCATCTGATTATTGTAGGTTAAAAGTTGATTTGTTGACTAGATCAGAGTTTTTGGCATAGATTAGATGGTATTTAAATTCAACTCATTATTTCCACCATTGGTTATTTTATTTTGTCAATGATAAAAGAGCACATGCATGTGATGTTGCAAGGCTATTTTGATCTGTAGGAAAGGGGCCTTTCACCATCTCCATCCAGGACTTCTTCACCCTCTTTGATGAATCCCAAAATTATGTTCTTGAGCTCATTCCCTTAGGTCACCGTGAGCAAAACTGTTAGTCCAAAACAATCCTTCCTTGTTGATTTGTGTAGCTTGGGAGGTACTCTAATCCTTAGGGTTCAAAGTTTGGAGGGAAAACGCCACAAGGGTCACTTGTGGGCTTGGAACCCAAGCGTGGGGTTTTGCACCCATCGGGATTTGGGTCAAAACCATGATGAATTTGAGCCCGAGAAAATTTGTGGTGATAGAGCTTAGCAAGCTGATTCCAACACTCCAAAGATCACTCAAATCATATCTCTAGAAACAAAGTTATGAATTTTTGAAGTTGACAATTAATTATGGACAACCAAAGTCATGTATGCTTGAGGAATTCATCCAAGAGACATGTATCTTCAAATGAATTCATAGAGCGCCTCATTTTTTTGTATAGATAGAGGGTGAAGGAAATTCATTTTACTCATCCATTCGTGCAACACACAACAAGAAGACAACTCGTTGGAGAGGAGAGATAATCTCTGTTTTGGGCTACAACAAAGAGTAAGGAACAAAGAAGGGCAGGGATTGTTTCTAGGGATGTTTCAGATAACCAAAGTATTGTAGGAGGGCAAGGAGAAGAGATGGAACGCTAAGACTGTTGTGGATGTTTGCGGTTTGTTTAAGGGTCAAAAAAGTTAAGAGGAAGCTATTTTGGAGGGCTCTTAGGGAGCCACATCAAACTGAGGTAGGCTGCAGGCCTAGCCTCTCAAAAATAGGCTAGCGTTGGGGTGTTAAGGGCTTCCACTTTACCAGAACAAAATTCCACAAGGAGGCCATCTCACCTTGCCTAAGCCGAAACAAAAAGGAGGTTGTTAGGTTGGTTTATGAAGGGTTGTTGCAACATGCACTTGCCCTAACAAGGGACAACACTACAAAAATATTGTAGCAACATTGAATGTGTGTTGGATCTGCATTTTTGGGTTAATTTGGATCATTTATTGGAGTAGCCTATTGGTGCCATGTGGAGGACCTTTCGTGGTGGTGAAGAGTCCATCCTAGGAGCAGAACCTATAGTGAAGTATTGGGCATCATTAGTTTAGTGGAGGGAAATGCGTTGATAGCCCAAAGTAGCCTTAGATGAGCTATATTGAAGTGACGAAGAGGAGCTGAAAATTTGGTGAGTATTGGTGCCAAAGTGCAACACCTTGATGGAAAAAGGTGACTACTAGCCTGACAATTTAGAGCTTGGGAATTAGCCCTACCCAGAGAGCATATTGGATCAGCCCATGTACATGTAGCAGAAGTGACTTGTAGCAGTGTTAGGTGGTAGCCCTCGTGGTGTCTCGATTTGTTGTCCTTTGAAGAACTAAGGGGAAACTAGTGAGAAGTACAGAAGCGAAGGACTGACTGAACAAGATACAACATAGAAGCTACAACGATGTTTGTCATTATATCATGTATACCATAGACTGTTGTATTATTCAGATTTGGTTTAATATAACGAAGATTGGGGTTGTACATTATTGTACAATTTTTTTAAAACTATTTGTATTTGTGCATGTGTGATTTACTACTTTAAATTTTTGCTGCACAAAGTAATTTATGGTTGAGATTCTTGGTTTGGTAGCGTCAGTGATTTGAAGACTCTAACCTAGATCCAAGGTCATGAAAATTTAACATTCCTGAGATGTTGAGCTTGGCTAAGGGTGTTGGCCACCTTTCATCCATCTACCAAAACCTCCATCCACCTTGCCATCCCTTGATCTCATCATTCCTACCTTCCAAACCCTCTCGACAACCTTCCTGTAGCATTACAGGGTTCCTGTAGCAGCTTGTTTTACCCCCTATTTTGACCTGTGATGCAAGTTTGAGTTAGTTTAGGAGTAGTTTGACCCCTAGCTTGGACTCCATGATCGAGGGCAACACCTATGACATTCCAACCATCCTTTTTCCTTCACTACAAGATAGAATAACATTAGCTTCTTTATCACAGATTTAGCAGAAGTATTACATTGATTCATATGCAAGTGTGAATTAGATAGATGATGAATGAAATCATGAGTTATGATTAGGTAGGATAATTTCTTGTTTACAAGTGGATTTGATAGCTAGATTGTTGATTGCAAAATAGTGCAGTTCCCTTTTTGCATGTAGTATAGTTCTTGCGTTCTTTCACGAATTGGTTTAGTAGCATTAACAAGTTGATGACATCTACAAGTTGAGGCTTAAAAAGCATTTACCTTTTTCTCATTATAGATAGCTTATGAATTGCACCTTCGATAGTTAATTTCCTTCTAATTTAGTAGGAAGAATGGTCTTGGAGCACTATATATCAAATGTCCTAGTTGAGGGTGGCATGAGTAGAATCCCATCTACTGTGTATATAGCATTGTCACCTCGAAGTTTGTACGAACCCCGGGTTGATAAATAGATTTGAGGAGCACTTGGGAGTTGCAACACTATTGGTGCAATACGAGGGCTCACCAAAGTGTTATACCACCATTCTGCCAGAGATAACTACTTGATCTATTTTGTTTGTTTATTAGATACAAATCAATGAAGATATCCTTCCAAACATTTGTTCACTATCTCAGTTTTCACATCATATTGATGATGATAAGATGAGCTATGAGCTAATTGATTACCAAGATAAGAAAATATTTTTGTTCAAAAATTTCTAGTGAAAATGGGATCTTTGTCACTTACAATAATCTTTGGGTTTCCATGTATCTTTTGAACTATTTCCATAAAATGCAGTAACAACTGTATCAGATTTGAAAGGAATCTGAGATAGTGCACAAAATTGTGCATACTTTGTAAGCCTATCAACTACCACCATGATGACACTCTTTCCTTCATAATTGGGTAAACTTGTGGTAAAATCCTTTGATACCTCCTCCTAACGCTAACTTGGAATGGCTAAAGGTTGTAATAGACCTGGGGTTTTAATTATCTCAACTTTATTTTGATGGAAAAACAAACATTCTGCCACAAACTTATAAATATCAGATTTAAGGCCACCCCAAAAAATTCCTTCTTGACCCTGTGGTAAGTTTTTAAAAATTTTGAGTGCCCCCCTAAAGGAGAGGAGTTCAATTCCAAAATAATCTTTTGTTTGAGTTGGGAGTTCTTGCATAGATATAAGAGATATTTGTACCATGATAAATCATTTTTCCAGATAAATGTATCAAATGTATTAGGATATTGTTGCAACTTTTGAATGAGTGTCCACACCTCTTCATCATTCCTCCATTCATCCTTTGCTTTAGTTATCCAATTTCGTTGGATAATAGAAATGGCATAGAACAATGCTTTTACATCCTCATCCCTTCTTGAGAGTGCATCTACAACAATATTTTGTTTCCCTTTTTTTGTATATTATTTCAAAGTCATAACCCAACATCTATATGACCCATTTTTGCTACTCTTCTAAGGATAATATTTCTTCCAAATATTATTTAAGACTATCACAATTTATTTTTACCTTGAAGTGCTTCCTAGTAGGTAAGAGCGCCATTGCTTTAGGGCATGTAGTATTGCCAACATTTCCTTCTCATAAATAGGTTTATGTAAATACTTTCCCTTGATTGGACGACTTTCGAAAGTAACGGGTCTTCCTTATTGCATTAAAACAACACCAATTCCATTTCCTAAGGAATCACATTCCACAATAAAGGTTTTTGTGGATTTTGATGTAGCTAATACTGAAGCTTGGCACATTGCATCTTTAAGATGTTCAAAGGCCTTAGTTGCTTCTCGAGTCCAAAAAAATGCATCTTTCTTTAGTAACGTTGTTAGAGGTGTTGATATTTTTCCATACTTCTTAACAAACTTGTGATAATGCCTTGTCAACTCGAGAAATCCTTGAAGATGATTTAGGGTTGTAGGGATTTTCCATTCCTTGTGTTGGAGAATGTAGCTAGTTTCAATCTTCATTTGACTCATGTAATGATGCAATCTCTCTCTATTGATCCAAAGAAGAAAGAAAATTGTAAAATAAAATTATTTATAAAGAATGGGTTTCAAGCTTGGGTATATGGTCAATAGGTCAAACCATCCATTGTATGCTCATAGGGCTTGTCATGAGTCAACAGTCATTGCTACATTGTAAAAGACCCTTATGGGCACATGTATCAAATAAGAAGAATATTATTTTTGTATTTAAGAAGTATCTAGATACTCCAAAAATATCAAGTCAGCTGCTAGATTAAAGTCGGCCTTAGGTAGAGTTGAAAAGCACATGAGAAGGCTATATAAAAAGATGATTTCAACCTCTTTTGGTAGACAAGTAGCTCGTATCTTCTATAGATTTTGGTTTGCAGTTTGGAAGAGGAGTGAAGGTACAAAATAGGTTATTTTAGGGCATGTGAAGATGGATTGATATGTCATGTGAAGGGACCTAGGGTTACCTCAGGTCCAAGATGACTAAGAGACCACTTTTACGATGAGTTCCTATATCGTTGCTCTTGAAGATCTCTTGGGTTATCTGGAAGGTCATCCTATGTCTTGGAGGAAGCTAAGGGTCTTGTTATGATCTTGGAAGTCTCCTTTGAATTTGATTTTATAAGAATAATTTCTTATGGGTTTTCCCCTTGGAGGGGTTTTTCCCTGGCTTGAGCCTATTTCTAGTGTATTTCTCTTTATGGTTGTGATCTTCATGTTTTGGAATTTATTTAATGATAAGAACATAGTATTAATAAATAAGAAGAAGAATAATATCACAAGTAAATGTCATGTTATGGAAAAGGATAAGTATAAGAATTTTCATTTATTGATTTTCCAACATGGTATCGAAGTTATGGCTAGTGACATAGGCAGCTGGAAGGTCACATATGTTGTGTCAAATAAGAACTTCAAGTCTACCAAAAGGATCGAGCTCAGATCTCTGTGGATAGGACCAACCTATGTGGATAGGTCACAACCTCTTTCTTGGAGGCTAAAGATTTTGTGTATAATTGAGTTGACCAAAACTTCTGAGATAAGGCTACATGAGGGTTATTTAAATACAAACTAGAAGGATGTAGATCCCTATGGTAGAGAAAAGTGTATTAAGTCAGATTTGAGGTTCTAGAAGCATCTAAAAGAGACCAAGAAAGAAAACTTATCTCAAGAAGCATGGCATAAAGTCTAGGTCCTATGCATACAAAGAAAGGACAAGTTGTGTGGACTAATATTGGTCATCCTAGCTAGTGAAGAAATCACAGTAATTAGAGGCATGACAATCCTCTACAAGCAGTCCAAGGAGAGGCCTAATATAGGATGCAAGCTCTATTTCAAGAATGACAAGGTCTATAAGGTCTATAATGATTTCGAAGGCCAGATAAAAATAAAATGATAAAATACCTAGTAAGAGGATCAAGGCCACAAATTTGTGCTAGAAGGCCGAGGAGTTGGGAAGGCCGAAAAGCACTTCCAAGGTAGTATTATCATCATGGTAGTGTAGCATTTAATGAAAGTCTGAGTTCCCTTTTTACTGAAAGGATAGAGGCTCAAATAAATAAATAATTGAGTGTAGTTTGCATTGGATAAAGGGTCGACTCAATAGTTTAGAGGAAGTTTAGGGATGTTTTGAAAGGGAATATTAGTCCAAGTCAAAGTAGTCCTAAAGCCCTAATTAGAGATAAATTTATCTCTATACTTATGTTCAGAACCAAAAGTGTAATTTTTGTGAAAGAAGTATGAGGGTTGTTCTAGAAAACAAGTTTCTTGTGAGTTGTTCAAAGGTCTAAGATAGGTACCAAACCTATTTTTAAAAGGGGACATTTGTAGTATTTCGAAGTACATATACCAAAATTTAATGGAAAATAATAGACACTTATTCAAAGTCAAGAGAAACATTTGTTAGTCACCATGAGAAGAAGAAATTTGTCTCATAGAAATATTCTTGTTTGGCACTCTGAAGATCATTCGAAGGAAGAATTTGGCTTTGGCATATTTGGAGTTTTCACTCTTGAAAACTACAGGAAGATTGTGGCAGCAATGGAAATATCTTGGAAAATGAAATAAAGGAGAGGGATTTGTAGTGACTTCTATATGACTAAGGTATGTAGTCATGAGGTATGTGCATTTGTTTTATGCATAGAAGGATAAAGGGTCTAACATGAATTGTTTTAGGGTTTTGTGACATATTTAGATTTTAGGGCTTATAACCTTCATCTGGTTGATGGTTGATTGATATCTAGGAATTGAAAACCCTATAAGGCACTTAGAAACCCTAGTAACATGGAAACCCTAAATCTAATTGTTCCCTCATAAAAACCCTATCTCTTGAATTTTAGGGTTCGTAGATAAACTAGGGTAAATAATAATCTTGAGCAAGGGTGGAATTGAAATTTAGGATTTATGAATCCTAGGAAAAAACCCTCTATGAAAACCATGAAACCCTAGGTTGTTACCATGCTCGTGTACTTGTATTTTGCTTGGTCGTACTTGTCGGTGAACGTTACAGGTACAAAATGAAGGAAGCAAAATGAGAAGCAAAGCAATCCTTGTGATTTGGTGAGCATGATGCAAGGAGGGAACTGTAAGGACCCTAGAAGTGTTGATGATATAAAGTTTATTAAATAAGTAAGCATGCATCATTGTATTTTTGATTCAGTATTGAATCATGTGACAATAACATATTTAGAGTCTACTTGATTGGATTGCTTTATGAGAATCATATAGTCTTTTAAATTATGAGATCATCTTGCGTAAGGTTCATCTTCTCATTGTCTAAAATTATGTTAGAGGTAGTCATTCTATTAAGGTGGATCTTCAAGATCCTATAAGAACCATCACTTTGGGGGTTTTATGAAGAAGCATCATGAAAATACTCTTGAAGGATGATTGATTGTTGTTGATCAAGTTGCAATCTTATAAGGAAATAGATCCATTTCTCTTTAAAAATGAGATGACATTTCATTTAAGGTATAATATCTAGATGATTGTATGAAAGCATAGGAATGTATATTTTAATTAACTTTTGGGCAGGACATTTATAAATCTTGCAAGAAAAGTTTATGATGCATAGAAAAATGAATTCGACTCACTCTAGAAAGATTGGATTATTGAAACTTTCTCATTAGAATATATATGTTCAACATCTAACATGATCTCATGAAGAAAATGGTAATTTGGTAATCAAGTTGGATCCTTAGGTACTATGATGCATACATTTATACTCATGTGGAGATGAAGATGTCAATGCCTTGTTGAGAAGGTTGTCATGATGAGGTAAATATATTGTTACTATCTATTATTGGTTATTTGGGTAACATTTTGTTTTTCTACTTGGAGGAATGTCACAGGTATTAATGATGACAATTAAGGCAAGTTAGATTGTGTGGATGGAATATTTGAAGAATATTGAGAAGAGATCAATCTATGATACCTAGCAACCATGAAGATCAAGATGTGTTCATCTTGGAATTGGAACTTAGCAGTCTGAGAAGATAACCTGAAGGTCAAAGTTCATACTACGAAAAGGAATATCACTTTCATGAGGAAACTATGATTAGATTGAATTCTAGGAAGGCTCTATAGAATGCCTTCATGAATGAGGATGGATGACCTGGAACCTATCATGAGAAGATGGCTCCATGACTTGTGATACCAAGAAAGGAAGCATGCTCGATATAATGAGATGTGGAGGAAAGAGGGAGCCATGCAAGATTTGAGGAAGTAATAATTGAATGAAAGACAAGTAAGAGAACTTGTGGAGATTTTGAATCTCCTCTAGATTTGAGAGGGAGTAAAAAGAGTCTCCTTGAATAAGAGCAATACATCCTCCCTATTTTATAGGGAGTGATGGTGGATAGTTCTTATCCCTATGTGTCATGCACTAGACCAAGACTTATAGTCGTAAGTCTTAGTGAATACCATAAGTAAATAATGGTGTTCAGAGGATTGGATAAGCATATAAGATGGGTACTCCTTGAGGATTGGGAATCCATGATAGGAATTTGTCTCTAGGATCGACACTCTTTGAGGATATGACAAGTATCCAAGATAAGAGTGCGCGAATAGGAGAAATATTCTTTGAGGATTTAGGACTAGGAATCAAATATAAGAATAGTCCTAAAAGAAAATACCTTGTGGACATCTGGATGGGGTATGTGCCTTGTAGAGGTAGTATGGTATCACATGTAAAGCCTCCCAGCATATTGATATTGAATGAAGTAGAGATTGTCTAGTCAGGTCTCAGATGCAATGCTAGTTGATAATAATGTTGATGCTTACGAGATGGCTTATCAATCCGACTCTTCCTATGAGAACTTTTCAAAGGGAGTATTGTCCTTGTACCAGTTGAAAAAATTATGAATACCTCCTTAGTTAAGAGGGAGTGCTGGTGAATGAAACTAGTTTCAATCTTCATTTGACCCATGTAATGATGTAATCTCTCTATATTGATCAAAATAAGAAAGAAAATTGTAAGTGAAAATTATTTATAAAGCATGGGTTTCATGCTTCGGTCTATGGTCAATAGGTCAAAGCATCCATTGAATGCTTATAGGGTTTGTCATGAGTCAAAGGTCATTGTTACATTATAAAAGACCCTTATAGGCACATGTACCAAATAAGAAAAATATTATTTTTGTATTCAAGAAGTATCTATATACTCCAAAAATATCAAGTCAGCTGCTAGAATAAAGTCCACTTTGGGTAGGCCTAAAAAGCCACATGAGAAGGCTATATAAAGGGATGATTTTGACCTTTTTTGGTAGACAAGTATCTCACATTTTTTGTAGCTTTTGGTCTGCGTTTTGGAGGAGGAGAAAAGGTACAAAAGAGGATCTTTTAATGCATGTGAAGGTGGACTGATTTGTCATGTGAAGTGACCTAGGGTTACCTCAACTGCAAGGTGACTAAGAGACCATTTTTTTGTGAGTTCCTATATCATTTCTCTTGAAGATCTCTTGGGTTATCTGGATGATCATCTTGTGTCTTGGAGGAATCTAAGGTTCTTTTTTTGGTCATGGAATTCCCCTCTAAATTTGATTTTATAAGAAGAAGTATCGTAGGTTTTCCCCTTAGAGGGGTTTTTCCCTGGCTTGAGTATATTTTTGGTGTGTGTCTCTCTCTATGGTTGTGATATTCATGTTTTGGAATTTATTTGATGATGTGAACATAATCTTAATCAAGAAGAAGAATAATAGTATCAAAAGTAAATGTCATGTAATGGAAAAGAATAAGTATAAGAAGTTGCCTTTATTTATTTTCCAACACCTTGATGGCTTTGATTTTTTCAGAGTCTACTTTAACACCATCATGAGATACAATATGACCCAAATATTCCACCTCTTATACCCCAAAGAAACATTTGGAGTGTTTCGCATACATTTGTTTCTCCTCCAATAGTTTAAGCACCATGTCAACATGTTGAACATGATATTTCCAAGACTTTATGTGGATTAGTATATTATCAGAAAATACTAACATTTTTTTTTTAGGAAAGGGCTTGAAAGTGGAATTCATCAAACCTTAGAATGTGGAAGGTGCATTAGTAAGGCCAAAAGGCATGACCAAAAATTCCTAATGACCTTCATTAGTTTTGAATGTTGTTTTTAGAATGTCTTTTGTCTTCATTCGAATTTGATGACATCTGGAATGCATATCCAACTTGTTGAAGTAAATTGCTCCATGTAATTCATCCAACAATTAATAAATTACAAGAATGGGAAATTTATCTTTAATAATGAGCTTATTTATTTCTCTATAATTTGGACACATACACATGATTTGTCCTTCTTGTGCACCAATACTACTAGAGAATAAAAAGAACTTTCCCTAGGTTGAATTATACCTACCTCTAGCATTTATGCAACTATACATTTAATTTCAATCTTTTGATCACAAGGATATATGTAAGGTCTGATGTTTGGTGGAACAATTCTGGGAATCAAGGGGATAACATGATCATGATCATGAATAGGTGGGATACTTTTGGGAGTATAAAATACCTTGAAATGATTGTCCATAACTCTTTATATATATGGAGCAATGGATGATTTTGATGTTTGAACATAAAATGATCATAATTATGCAATTATGCCTTGTTGTCATTTCTTCAAAAGCTTTACCATCATGACAAGGTAGTCCATGAAACTAATGATGAGAAAAAAATGAATGTGAATCATGATTTTAGAGACTCTAACTTAGGGCTGAAGATCAACCATATTATGAAGATCAATATGAGGAATTTTGATGGCAAGGATCTAGTAACATGGATACTACAAATGCATCAATTATTTGAGCTACATGATGATTGACACACACACAAAAGGTACGCATTGTGTCTTTATATTTAGAACCTAATAAATGTGTGTGGCATCAATGGATTTATTCTTGTAAATCAATTGTCACTTGGAAATTTTTTATGGAATAACCGATAACACATTATGAGGATACAAAGAGAAATACCTTCTTTAGCCGATTGATAAATCTCAAACAAAAGGGTTCAATGGAGGAGCACATTGAGAACTTCTAAGGATTGAATATCAAGATAACTAATATTCTAGAGAAGCATATGATTGATGTCTTCAAAGGGACATTAAAGGATAACATCCAACATGAGGTTCACCTTTTGGAACCTAATTCATTGTAAAATGCATTCGAGGTGGCAAAAAAAGATGAAAGAAAAATTATGGCAATAAGGAGGTATAACAATCACAACTATAAAGATGGGAGTGTTGCGGCTCCTAGCCTCCCACAACCTAGAAGGTTAACACCACAATAACAAATGAGAGAAAAATGGATTTATTATAGTTATGATAGAAAATACACTAAAGGACATAAGTGTTCTAAGAATAAATTATTTTACATAAATTGTGAAGAGGGGGAAGAAAATGAACAAGAAACATAAAAAGAATAGGATATTCACCAACAACAAACCCCAGATAAAGAAGAAATGAAGTTGACAATATCATGTAATTCATTGGAAATAATTACCACTCCTCAAACTCTCGAGATAGAAGGTGTTATGCTCTTAACCTGCAAATGATACCCAAATACAGAATATGCGAAGAAAAGAGACCCAAAACACAGAATATGCGAAGAAAAGATACCCAGAACATAGAATAGCAATGAATTTATTATTCAGAGAGTAATGTTCACTTGCCTCTTCGAGGGGGCAACCTCCAATAGAGCAGATCTCGATTACCAAATAAGACATGATACTCCTTGCAGGGAGTTTCTATCCTTTATATATGACTCATACGTGCAATACCACGAGCCAATACCGAGTATTACTAATACCATCTATCTAATACTACGACCCATTTGCAACTAACAGTGGTTCCGTAATTAATTGCGGATTAACCACTTACAATTATTAATATGGGATTTATTGACTCTTGACTATGACGTGGTCCCATTACATAGATAAGGGGGTTAGGGTGGGACCCTAACATAAAAACATGAACTGAAAATATGAAAGAAAAGTGCATAACTCAATTAATGAATGGAATATAACAAAGAATGTTCAAGTAAAGAGTATATTAAGACAATAAATCCATGTAGAATGAGAATGATTTAGAACCCTCTAAGTAGAAGTGGATGTATTAGATTTCTTTCCAACATAATGTATAACATAGTATTGCAATAAATGGAACTTGTTAAGTTTCTTTGGCTTTAGCGAATCATGATTTCTCATCTTCACAAGTTTCCTTCACTAATCATGCTACCAGTTTTGAAATTGCACTATCTCATATCACATATTTATTTATTATGACTATACAATAAAATATAGGTGGGAGTGGGATCTTTTCTCATCCTATCCAATTTTGGAACCTCTACATACATAAAAAAAAGAGAGGGAAGTTTTACAATAGAACTACTTCCTTGTCCATATACACTTTATGAAACTAAGTGTTAGAAAGTGAGATCTTTATCCAACTTTCTAGTTATCTTGATAGAAAAAGAAATGAAAAGTTAATATGATAAAGAGAAATAGTCACAACAAATTGTGGTTTAAACTAAATCTCCAAAATGAAGATAAGTATGAAAGCATCTTCCATCCCTTTTCAAAAATTTCAAATTAATTTCCAAGCAGGAAGTTAATGCACTAACATACAATTGCATTTATCTCAGGTGGCTGGAGGAATGCCTATCATCCTCCCCACCTAGGTTCGATTCCCACAAGTGACATGTTGAGATCATATATAGTATATTTCTCTAATGGTTTTCATCATTGTTCTAGACTGGCCTTGTGGCCTTAATAATCTAGGGTTTTCCCTATGTATCATCTTCAAAATGAGGGAAATTATCCAAGGGCTTTCCTCGAGATTTGTAACATGGGAAAAAATACAATATATCGTGGAAACCTTATGTACCAATAAGTTTTGCCTTTAAAAAAAAGTGGTCATACTAATGTAAGTGTGGCAAAAAGCCATAAATAGCTAAATGTATGCAAGGTCTAACCCTTTGTACTACTATAGATTCAAAAATACACCAACATTTTGTGCCACTATAGATTCAAAATACACTATATATAGTCCAATGCTAACATGATAATGTTTGCACTCATTTCAATATAATTACTCATTACTTGATCGATTAATAGATATTTCAATATACAAAAATATTAAAACAAATTTTGATTACTTATAGTTGTCTTACATCATCAAAGTTGGTTGAATTGAGCATTATGATGTCTAAAATACCATAAAATGGAAACATTAATAATGTGAATAATGGACTTCAAAAACCGAAACAAATCTCATATGTTTTTCTTCCCTCCCCTCTTTATGAGAAATATATTTCTATTCCATATGAAGAACATACATGTTTTGGTCCTCTAGGTACTAATTGGACTCAACAATAGAGCTCAAATCCATTACAACAAACCTCAACATGTGGCTTGCAAGAATTGAACCTAGGTGGGGAGGACAACAATTATTTCTCCCAACCAACTAAGATAAGCCCAAATGAAAAAACATGCCTTCTTAAGTTATGTGAATAAAATGCACAAGTTAAGTTATTTGTCTATTATAAAAACCAGAAAACAATTGAAACCATGCTGAGTTTATTCATGTAGATCCATGAGAAGCTTCACCAACAACCTCAAAGTATGAAAGGGTTACCTCGTAACAAAACATCAAATTCTAAGGCTAAAAGGAATGGGAAATGACATTATATACCTCATAATAAAGGAAATATATCAGTTAAGGTATGTAATTAAACTTTTATGTTTAATTTTTTTTAAAGATAATAAAAAGGTTTTCGAGTAAAATTTGAATGGTTTCCATGGTGGAGAATGTTGATGCTTCTAGTGTAGCGTAACTAATCATTATGGAATTCAACTATCCTACACAATGTGTCATATTTGTTATTTTAATAATCATGTTCCTTTATGGTGGAGGCAAGAGTAAGAGGGGCATTATTCAACCCCAATGAAAAAATTGTGGAACAATTTGCATAGGGTCTTGGTCATGCGACAAACAACCAAGTGGAGTTTCTTTCTCTATGGAAGGGTCTAGAAACTTCTTTCAAAATTAATTTTTACTTTATTCTAGTCTTCATTGATTCAATGATTATAATTTTTCAGGTGGTCATTGCTATGATGGAGTCGAGCTTTTTTTCCCTCTTATTCGCCAAAGAATTTTCTTACTTACCTTTCAATTCGACCATATGGAATTTTTTCCATGTTTGAAGACATTTGAATTCAATGGCAAACATTTTTGAAAAATAAAGGCTCCGTGTTGGGCCAAGGAAGATTATATTTGAATCAAAGAAATTTCAAAATCATTTATATACCATAGTCATGATGAGAGTCTCAGGGCATATTCACTTTCATTCAAATGTTGATACTTATGGAAATTTGTCTCGAAGTGGGGATGGGACATCTTCCTCCTGCTCTAAATGGTCTATGACTCTTGTTAAAAGGATAAGCGGTATTGGGATCTAGATATTTATTAATTTCTGACATTAATCTTCAAAATTTTCTTCGAGGTGTCCCATGCACCTTATTATGTGTCTCAAAATATTTCCTCTCATCTGCAAAATGAAGCATAAGAATTTAATACTTATTTTGTCGAAGCGACTGGAATTCAATATGGCTATGGAGTTTCTTTCTCTAAGAAGTGGGCTAGAGTTAATTTCATCACCCTAAACTTGCAATCATCAGTCTATTCATCATCCTCCAGAGGATTTTGGGTTGGATATGAAAATTTTCCTCAATATGGCTCATGGTAGTGTTTCAATCTCAATTATATAATAGATTATGTGGAACTCCAGAAAATTCTTTGGAAGCCTTACCTTGCTGGTCTTGGGGTGTGGGTTAAGCTTGTTAGTTCTTTTGCAAGTCAGGTTCAGTGGTACTTACTTGAAATGGAACAATCTCATTGGCTTTCAGAAAGCCTTGATGTTGGTTCTTTGTTTCTTAAATTTTTGGGTCTCATTGAGGTGTTGCAAAGTTTGTAGGAAAAAACAGGATGACATGGATGAGAGACAATGCTAGTCTTCACAACTATTATTAGAAGATAAGTTCCTTTGACTTCTGAGTAGTCTGGAAATTTTTTTGAATGAATTCCATGAGGAAGTCATTGCACTCAGCACTCGGGTTACAACTCTAGGGAATTGTATGGTTAGTGCTCAACTTTCTCTTAGAGGTGTTTCTCCTAGTGTGGTTCCTGATAAGAAGAAGCCTCTTCACTCACAGAGGAATGACAAGCCTAGTTTTGGACGATGTTGATGGGGGAAACTAAGGACGGGTTTATTGGTTTTAGTTAAAATATTTTGTTGATATATGTTGCAATGTAAATACCTTTTGATACTTGGGATCTTCTGTATATTCATATATATATATATATTTAGAATAGGGAAGAAATGAAATCCTAGAGATGACACTAATTTTGTATGGTCTGGTGAATATTTACATTGTCAGAGAAAAAAAATATTATAAGGCTTCGAGCTCATAATCTAGTATTACTAATGCAAAACCCTTAACTGTTTCTTAAAAAAAAAAAAATCATGTTCCTTTGTTTACCATGAGGCTTTGGATTGATAGTGAATGGGTGTTATGTTAAGGAACTCCATACAAAAATTTCTCTGATTCTATAACACCCTCCTCCCACATTTACTCAAGTTAACGAGTAAAATTGGGGTAAACATGTGATGAGTGGCTACTACAATCTGATTCAACTCCCCATGTACAGTTAAGGAAATGGAACCAACCCAACACAATCAATCTGACCTTTTTCACATGTCACAAAAGCTACAAGATACAACCAAACCCTTCTAAGTGATTAACCCTTGAGACAACTTGACACTTCGCTACTTTAGAGCCTCAGTCACTCCCATGAAATGGAGTTTCTTGCTCTATGGAAGGGTCTAGAAACTTCTTTGGAAATAAATTTTAGCATTAATCTAGTCTTTATTGATTAAATGATTATAAGTCTTTAGGTGGTCTAGGCTATGATGGAGTCAAGCTTTGTTTTCCCTCTTATTCTCCAAAGGATTCTCTTACTTGCCTCTCAATTCAAGCATATGGAATTTTTTCCATGTTTGCTGACATTTGAATTCAGTGGCAGACATTTTGGAAAAAAAGGCTCTGTTTGGGCCAAGGAATATTATATTTGGATCAACGAAAATTTAAAATCATCTATATACCATAGTCATGATGAGAGTCCCAAGGCGTATTCACTTTCATTCAAATTTTGACACATATGGAAATTTGTTGAAAGCGAAGATGAGACATTTTCCTCCTACTCTAAATGGTCTATGGTTCTTGATAAAAGGATAAGTGGTATTGGGATCTAGATATTTATTAATTTCTAACATCGGTCTTTAAAATTTTCCTCTAGGTGTCCCCTCCACCTTATTATGTGTCTCGAAATATTTCTTCTCATCTACAAAATGAGGCATAAGAATTTAATTCTTATTTGGTGGGAGAAACTGGAATTCAATATGGATATGGAGTTTCTTTCTCTGAGAAGTGGGTTGGAGTTAATTTCATCACCCCTGCACTTTCAATCATCAATCTATTCATTGAAAGTGCAAGGGTTGGATATGAAAATTTTCCTCAATATGGCTTATGGTAGTGTTTCAGTCTCAATTATATGATAGATTATGTGGAACTCCATAAAATTCTTTGGAAGCCTTACCTTGCTAGTCTTGGGGTGTGGGTTAAGCTTGTTAGTTCTTTTGCAAGTCAGGTTCAGTGGTCCTTTCCTTAAATGGAACAACCTCATTGTCTTCCAGAAAGCCTTGATGTTGGTTCTTTGTTTCTTAATTTTTTGATTTGGTTGAGGTGTTGCCAATGTTTCTAGGAAACAATAGGATGACATGGATGAGAGACAATGCTAGTCTTCACAATTATTATTAGAAGCTAATTTCCTCTAACTTTTGAGTAGTCTGGAAATTTCTTTGAATGAATTCCATGAGGAAGTTATTGCACTCAGCACTCGAGTTACAACTCTAGGGAATTGTATGGTTGGCAGTGCTCAACTTTCTCTTGGAGGTGTTGCTCCTAGTGTGGTTCCTGATAAGAAGAAGCCTCTTCACTCACAGAGGAATGACAAGCCTAGTTTGGACATTGTTGATTGGGGAAGCTAAGGACAGGTTTATTGGTTTTAGTTAAAATATTTTGTTGATATATGTTGTAATGTAAATACCTTCTGATTCTTGGGATCTTTTGTATATTCATAAAGAAAATATATATTTAGAATAGGGAAGAAATGAAATCCTAGAGATGGCACTAATTTTGCATGGTCTGGTGAATATTTACATTGTCGCATAACAAAAAGATATTATAAGGCTTCTATCTCATAATCTAGTATTATTAATGCAAAACCCTTAACCGTTTCTTAAAAAAAAAAAACGTGTTCCTTTGTTTTCCATGGGGCTATGGATTGATAGTGAATGAGTGTTATGTTAATGAACTCCATACAAAAAGGACTTTGATTCTGTAACACCCTCCTCCCACATTTATTCAAGTTAACCAGTCTATTGGGGTAAACATGTGACGAGCAGCTAGTACAATCTGATTCAACTCCCCATGTACAATTAAGGAAGTGGAACCAACCAAACACAATCAATTTGACCTTTTGCACATGTCACGAAAGATAGGAGACAACCAACCCTTCTAAGTGATTAACGCCTAAGACAACTTGACACTTCACTGCTCTAGAGCCTTAGTCGCTCCCATGAAATGGGCATGCGTGCAACTAGGGCCCTCCAATCCCTCTCACAACATGGGCATGCAAGTGATTGGGGTCCTTTTCAGCTAGTTCTGAGCTTTCAACCCTGGATTCTATGGCTCCTTTTCAAGGCCAGGACTCAGGCCACTTCCAAAAACTCCATGAAACCTTCAAGAATGAAAAATAATGTGGATACATTGATACAAATGTAAATATTTGAACAAACACTTGATTGTACCCCTACTAGACATGACAAGAATTTCGTCAAACATGTCACGAATATTCAATCTATAGGTGATAACAACATATTTGAGCATAGGAGTCTCATACTTATCTGAGAATCACTAAGAATATTTGATACCTTAGCATATTAGTTGCATCATCATTCGATTGGTAAAATAGGTACCTCAACCCATTGTGATCACTCATAAATAAAAACCTCCTACCAAGAAGATAATGCCTCCACATCTTCAATGCATGAATGATCGTTGCCAACTCAAGATCATGTGTCAGATAATTCTTCTCATGCTCATTCAATTTCCTTGATTCATAGCATACCACCTATCCTTCCTGCATAAGGACTCCAATAAACCCCCTCTTGCAAAAATCCATGCACACTACAAACTCTTTATCTGGATCTGAAATCTTTAACACTGGAGCATTCATCAACAACTGCTTCAATTGTTCAAAACTTGCTACACATTCTTTTGTACATTCAAAATTCTTACTTTTCCTCTATAATGATGTGATAGGATATGAAATCTGAGAGAAATTCCTGATGAACCTCCTATAGTAACCTGCTAGTCCCCTTAATGATCTTACCTCATCCACATTTCTAGGAGTTCCCATTCCATGATAGCCCTTATCTTTTTTGAATCCACTGCTATACCCTCCTTGGAAACAACATTTCCAAAGTAATGTACCTATATCTAAAATAAAATGCACTTATTGAGCTTAGCATTTAACTGATGGCTCAATAATCTCAATACCGATGCTAAGTGTTCGACATGCTCTTCTTCATTCTTAGAACATACCAATATGTCATCAATTAATACAACAACAAACTTGTCTAGATAAGGATGCAACACACTATTTATCAAGAACATGAAATTAGTTGGAGCATTAGTCAAACCAAATGGAAATACAATAAACTCATAATGCCCATACTTCATCCAGAAAGTTGTCTTTTAAATGTCCTCTTACTTGATGCGTACCAAATTATCCGAATCTCAGATTAATCTTCGAGAATATTGTTGCTCCTTTCAACTGATCAAACAAGTCATTAATACTTGGAAATATATACTAGTTCTTAATCACTACCTTTTTCAACTTCCTATAATCAATGCATAGCCTAAGAGTACCATCCTTCTTCTTCACAAACAACATCAGTGCACCCCAAGGTGATACACTTGGCCTGATGTATCCCTTTTCAAGTATTTCCTTTAATTTCAACTTCATCTCTACTATCTCTAGTGTGCTCATCCTGTAAGGTGCCTTTGATGTTGGTGCTGCCCCTGGTACTAACTCAATAGAAAACTTAACTTCCCTATAAGGCAACAAATTTAAAATCTATGCTAGAAACATATCTTGAAACTACTATAAAACCAGGTACCTACTCAAGACATTTGCATCCTCAACTTAATTACCTTAATCACTAGAAATATGCACTGCGAATAACACACACCCCTTCTTGTGACTATGATTTACCTGCATATCTATCACCATCCTAATTGATGTTTCCTTCTTCTTACCCTATAAGGTTCTCTGTTCTCCATTTTCATCCAAGCATTCAATAGCTTTATCATAACAATCCACCTTAGTCCTGTGAAGATACAACCAGTCCATACCCAAAAGCATACTATATGATCCAATGACAATACATTTAAATGTGCTAAGGTAGGCATAACATTCAATTCGAATGCACAAGCTCTTATCCAATGATAAAATCTCTTCTTTGTACCTGTAGCCAACTGCACTAACGTAGATTCTACATGCACTTCTTTAGTCAAACCACACTTATACACCAAGTCAGGGTTAACATAATTATAATTAGATCCAGGGTCAATCAAAATAGAAACAACTTGATCACAAAAATTACCATCCATCTCAATAATATATGCATAGTAATCTTCATTCTTGCTATCCAGTGTTGCATAAATCCAAGGGACACTGTCCAACATCTTCCACCGTACGTGATTCCTGTGCACCGTCAATCTTCGGTCTAACACCCTGATGCTATGGACAATCTCTTAGATGATTATCCTTGCCACAAGTCCAATATTGTAAAGGCTTCTAGCCAACACCCTTGTTCTGCTCCCCAAACTGAAATTCCTGTCCTCTATCAGATGCATTGAACTTCTTATATAGTGTTGCATTCTCTTTGTTACCTGTGTCCTGAGGCCTTGGTCACTTATTTTCCCATTTTACTTTGTTCTTTGCATTATCTTTCCAGTCCATCTTAGTTTAAAATTCGTGCTTTGATTTCTCATAACAATGATTTAGATTCTGAATGGCCTCCTCCATTGATATAGGCTCATTAAACTCAATCCTTTCCTTGAATGTTATGAAAACCCACTAATGAATCTATGAATATTGGCAATCTCCTCCTTGAGGTAAGGCACATACCTCAATAACTCCAAGAATCTATTACTGTATTCCTCATCGATCATAGATCCCATCTCTAGCTCATAGAATTCCTTTGGCTTCATCTTAGTATCTCTCTGATAGGTACTTCTTCTTGAATAGTCTCTTAAACTCACTCCAAGTCAACTCCTCTTCATGAATGCCTCTAAGATTCTTTACATCTTCCCACCAAATGTATGTCTTTCCTTTAAGACTAAATAAAGCTATTTTGTCCTTCATGTTCACTGAGTAATAATGCAACCTGAAGAACTTGTTCATACCAAGAAACCATGCTTTGACATCCTGTGACTTCTTCATTTCTCCATCAAATGTAGGTGGATTTTCTTTCTTGAACTCATCCAAAAAATATTGACCGTGATACCTATCTGAACCAGAACTAGAGTAAATCCCATATCCATTGTCTCACCTAACAGGTGTATCCAAGAATCTTCCATCCATGATAATGTCATATATATTCAACCTGTGCCCACCATGAGATGCCCCACTAGTCCTATCCTCCTACACATAGCTAATCTGAAGTGGTCCCTGTCTCTACAAGTCTAAAAAACTATGAAGTATGACTACATTAACTTCTTCTTATTTCTCTTGTTCCTGAATGATCCTATCATTATCTACTTTGTAACTCCTTATTTCTTCCTTCAAAATTCTCAATGTGTCTTCTATGCTAGAAGAGTGCCCAACACCATGTTTCTCATTTGATCTATAGGGAGAACCTTATGAACTGTGCTAGTCATCTTGGATATTCTCTTCCTGCAAGGTATATCATGTTAGCTAAACTAAATCATAAGCAAACCAGCATACCTCAATATAGTTCGGGGAGGATATGTTGTCTACAATACCAACTAGATTAGCATAATACATGTGTAAACATAATCATATATGCATTAATCATAATTTTCAACCATTATCTAGGTATCAATGCTTGATCATACCAACCACATACCATTACCTCATGCATGACAACTACAACCATATCAATCTATGCATAACAATATATAAGCTCTGACATTCATAACCAACATACATTCATGACGACTACATCCAACAACACACCATCCACTTCCACATGGTGATGCCATTGCAACCATGACCACCACCATGTATACACACAAGTACATAGAGCATAAGCATAGAGAACGCATATATGCAACCTAAATGAATGCATGACTAACACACCACCCATCTAATCCAAGGGGTGAACCATGCTTTAATACCACTGTGTAACCACCTCCTCCCACATTTACCCAAGCTACTCGGTCTAGTGGGGTAAACATGTGACGATAGGATACTATGATGTGATTCAACTCCCTATGTATAGTTAAGGAAGTGGAACCGATAGAAGTAAACCAAACTAACCTTCCACACATGCTACAGAACCTCTAGGAGCCACCCTACCCTTATAGGTGATAAACCCTTGAGTAAACTAAACATATCACCATATAACACCCTATTCACTCCCTTAATAAGCCATGCATGTGACTATAGGCCTCTAGTCACTTCCATTGTAAGGGAAAGCCAACGACTGTGGACTTTCTCAGCTACTTCAATGCCAACACCCCTAGATTTTGTGCCACTTTTTCAGGGTTAGGAATCAGGCCACTTCCCGTAACTCCATGAAACCTTCAAGAACTATAAATAACATCAAAACATGAGTATTGATGCAAAAATTTAATCAATGAACTGACTGGAGCCCTACTAGCCATGACAGTCATTTCATCAAACATGTCACAAATATGCATTCTGAAGATCATAACAACATATATGAGCATGGGGGTCTAATTCTTATTTGAGAACCATTAGGAAGAATTGATGCCTTATCACAATAGTTGCATTATCCACTAATAGGTCACATATTCATTGTTCATTCATTTACTAGGCAAAACATGATGAGAGCCATACATCAACATTGCTATAAATAATTCTCATAATCAACATATAAACCACGAAAATAGCAAGGATATGACAACCATATAAATCACATAATAACAAGTACATTTTCCCATCAAATACAAGAGGAAACAAGCTCTTATTAACATATGCGAAATGAAACCAAGTGTGCGACTTCCACGAACCACCTAACCATAGATTGGGCTGAAACAAATCTTTCTTTCAGCCAATCACCCCCGTGCCATATTCCAAACATTAATATGGGATCTCATGGAACAAATCAAACAAAACCAAACCAAGGCTTCGAGAGGCCAAACCACCTCAACCCTTAATTAGTGATTCCACCTCTCAGTCAAACACCACTAACCATCAATATATCGGTCTCTATCCAAGTTGTCCAAGGTTCTAGGGCATTTGTTCCAACCATAGCTTCCAAGACTAGTAACCCAACCCACATATGTTGTCAGGATTCTAGAGAGTTTCTCCAACCAGGGATTCCATGACTAGTAAATAAACCCACCAAGGGATTCTAGAGAGTTTTTCCAACCAAGGCTTCTAAGACTAGTAACTCAATCCAAGATGTTATAGGGCTTCTAGAGAATTTGTCCAACCAATGATTCTGGGAACTAATAACTCAACCCACAGCCAAAGGAACATGAGAACCGAACAAAAAAGAAAGGTAAACCCACAACTCCATGGTTATCCAAGAAATAGAAAGGCTAAGAAAACCCATTATAAATCTAGGAAAACCTCCATGCCAATGAAATATTATAACCAAGACACAACATCCATGTGCCATGCATGCCAAACTAGCAAGGAAATCATACATGTAATTCGGTACCTGTAAGAAAAACCTGTTGTAGTTGTTAATCCCGATGTCCTCTTGCGCTTTTATGCTCTTCCTTTGCCTTCTTGATCCAAATCCCAAGTATGACACACTCCTCCAAAATTTCTCCAAGAAACATTTAAGTTTCCAAGAGTATGAGAGAGAAAGAGTAGAAAATGAGGGCTCCAAAACTGAACTAGCAAAAAACTACAAATTGATCACGAGAAGCCTTTTTATTAATGAGGCCACTATTTTCTTCAATTTTTCATTATTTTCCTTCATTTTCTTCCTAACATGAAACATGTGACCTTTCACCTCCGTTTTCTCCTCTTTTCCATTATTTTGATAAATAAATGCCGCATACCTTTTCAAATTCGTAGCCATTACATTTTCCAATTTACTTAGCCATTAATTAATCACAAGTGATCCCCATCACTATGTTTTTTCCCAACATTTATCTTGGAATATGTGTTCCATGACCTTGGTTATTATCTCACCTTTATTAACTTTATTACGTGGATTTTTAACTAGGGAAATTACATGAATATGCTTGATGTATTCATTAGCATAATAGAAATACTCATATGATATATACCCCTCTGTCATAGACCCCTCGGGTTTTACCCTTTGTCAAAGAAAACCTTTCAATTTCTTCATGTACCTCTCTAAGAATAACATCCAATGAAAAGAAATGAACCCAACTAATCCAACCTCATCTACTAGGTGAATTAGAAGATTAACATGCAAGTCCATGAAACTGTTCGGCAATTCCTTTTCAAACATACAAAAAATCTCAGCTATATCTTGATGCCACCATGGAATGCTAGCCATATGATTCTCCTTTGATGTGATCCAACGCACAAATGCATATAATTTAGATATGGCACGTCATAGGTCTTAGCGAAAGTTATGGTTCACATACCCACACACGAGAAGAGGGTAATGACACTGCAAAATAAATAATACATTATACAACAATTTTTTTTATAAAATATCCCATTACATAAAAACAAAAAAAAATAATAAAACCATGTTTTTGACATACGTACTCTTAGAAGGTTCAAATAGTCATGTGATTTCAACCTGACAAACAGGCATCTACATTGAAGCAATGTCGTAATGAAGACCCATATAAATAAGGCACCCTCACATTCATTATAACTTCCTTTGAGAAGGAAATACCATATTAATTAAAAACCCAAGGGATATCACCTTCTTTGAAAGACCAAGAGGTGCCAACGTCTCCTCTAGTTTCTTGTCTTGGCTAATGTTTCTTTTTAGTTTTTGAAGAAATAATATCTCTCCTAACAACTAATGTTTCACTTTATTTCGATGATATGTGCCTCCATAAAGAAGACGAAATATTTTTAAATATATGCATGGGATCTAGTAAGTGGGTAATATTAAGCTGCTCCCAATATCAGAGCTCATAAAACACAAATTTCTTTTTCATCCCAATGGGTAATTTCTCAACATAGGTGTCGAAGAAATATAGATCATTGAACATAGGCTCCCCATTTGAATCTAACATTTTTGCAAACTCCTTCTCCTTCTCTATCTCATATGCTCTAAGCCATCCAACTGGTGTAATAATTGCATGCCTTTGGGTTTTATTTGGTTTACCATTTAAAATGGATGTTTCTCTTCTGTAAGGGTGTTCTTATGGGAGGAATACCCTCCAGTAGTCATAAACTGGATTTCGTAGGTGGTCGAACCACTTAGCCTTCAGAGAAGGTCCACAACATTTACATCCATGCTACCCTTTTCTTACAAGACCTATGAAATTATTGTATATAGGTTGACACATTAGTGACCATGAAGATCTGAAACAATTGCAATGAATTAAATTAATATGTGAAACAATATGTTACTAAAAAAATTAATAAGAATGTAATTTACCAAAGAAAACTCCTAAACCTAGATTATCAAGTGTGGTGTAAGAACATATGCCATACAACGTAAAACTCATCTCTGTTGTGATGGGTCTTGATACATCATACATATGTATCCCTTCCCATAATTCCTTAAATTCATCTATCAATGGTTGTAAGTACACATCCATATTCTTCACTTCTCTTCTACTAGGGACTATGAGAGGCTACATAATATGTTCATTATTTATGGAAAACCTTGGGGGGGTATTGTTATTGATCACTACTATAGGCCAAACATAATAGTTGGTGTTTTGGAGGGAATATGGGTTGACGTTATCCATGGATATGTTGAGTGGTAGACTTGGCACTTCATCCTTAAATTTTTTAGGCCATTTATCCTCTATATGCTTCATGGCTATTGAATTTGTTGGTATTCACATAACTCATGAATCAATTCTATGTGAGACATACCATCCCTGAAGCATAGCTAATTATTTGCAACGAAAGTGTCTTTGAATCCTTGGGATTATAGGCATGTTCCTCAATATATTATGACGAGGATCATGTGATTTACCTGTTTTTTTTAATTATGGTACCTTCTATGCCCACATTTTTGACATATATCTTTGCTTTCATATTCTCCTCTATATATAATACAATAATTCTGATATGCGTGATATAATATGTACTCAAAACAAAACATTTTCGACAACTTCTTTGCCTCTTTGCAGCTACCTCACAAGAAATTATCACTCGAAAGAACCTTATCTTTGAATATCCCATAGTTGGTGGGGAATATAATTGTACAATGTCAATATTTAACATTCATAAAATTGACCATTTTTAAATTTGGTTGTGGAAAAAATATAAGGAACTTGATCGATCATGCAAGTCAATTACCTCAATATTGTCGAGGAACATACATTCGACGTGCCGAGCATTTCTTTCACATTTTACAACAACACAATTGTTCCTAGATGAGTAGAATTTGACTTGCCGCCAAGTCCAAAATGTGGGGTGGTTGAAACAAATTTCATGCTTTTGAATAAGGTATTAGTGATATGAGCATCATCCCCCAGCTCATAATTTTGGAATGCATCTAACAACATTGCCTCCATGGAATTTTTATCCCATAAGTAATCATCCATACCAACCTCCATTTGATTGGCTTCATTTCCAACTTGTCATGAAGAACTACTATTGCTCTAGATATTCCTAATTGGTGAATCTGGACGTAATGGGAATTCAATAGGTGGTTGATTCAACCATTCTTTTTATGCTTCCTCTCGTAGTATTTCTCTTAATGAAACATTCCCTCGATTTGATGTTATAGTGGCGTGTTCTGAAATATGGTAGGTGGATCGTTCATCATCACTAGAATCCTAATTTCAAAAAATATTGAATGTCATTAGTACAATATCAACTATATTAGTAAGCATCACAACGCAATTGGTTTGTTCAATTTTCAGTATACCAAAAAATTATTATCATCGTTGATCTAGGATTGCAGCTATAATATTCCATGTTCCATTTGGAAGGGTGAAGAGGCTTTCCATTTTCATCTGCCAACTACTTGTGTTATGATGCTCCTGATAAGAGCTTCCGACATTTTTGAAAATAATATGGAGTAATATTTTCTACATCTGAACTCGATTCTGAATCTGGATCCTACAAAAAAAATTCATACATTTTTATTCAAATTTGCATGGGTTAAAAAAAATCAATTAGATAATCAAAATATAAATAAAATCCGAACTTACTTGATATGGAAAGGGAGAACTCCGCTAAGGACTTTGATCAACTATATGGAATGAGATGGAATTTGAAGAATTTGTGTTAAGTACCTATAATACTAGTGTATTCCCATTATTTTTATTATTATTGGAGCCCTCTATTGTTATTTTTGTGCCCATTTATCCCCCATGTTGGTATTGTCGTGTCCCCATAAAAGCCCATTATTTTTATTGTTGTGCCCTTACATTATTATTTTTAAGTAGGCTCTGATTATATTGTGACCCCTTAGACTCATATATATACCAAAGAGGTATTGTCATTTGGATCATCAAATAATTGTTCATTTATGTAATGTAAAGGAGGTTTCCCCTTTGAATTGGATAGTTTTTAAGTCATTTATATATCTTTTCTTCAGCTTTGTTAGTTGGTTGCATAACATTTGGTATTAGAGCTTTGGATTCTAGGGTTTCGCTTCTTCAAACATGACATATTGTAATTTTCACTATAACTTTGTTTCTATGAGGCTTCAGAAGCTGAAATTTTGACCACGTCGAGATGAAATATTGGTGAACTTCATGTATGAATTTTAGATCTTGGTTCGCTATATTTTTGGAGATATTATTTGAGGAAGTTAGGGTTGTTGCAAGCTCCAGAAGTCCATCTCAAACAAGTGACCTAGATAAAATCGTCATAACTTTCTCTCTGAGCATCAGATTTGAAATTTGTAAAATGAAACTGAAATTACATGAAATTTAGTTTTTTTGTATCATTTTCAGTTCTGAAGGTCAAAACAGTGACACGTTGCACTCCATACAAGTTTGCTCTACTGAACGAGTCTATAATCAGGTCATCGTGATAGATTGGGCATATCTCTTTGTTGAAGAATCCAATCTCATCCTGAATTATGGGGTTGGAAAGAAGACTCATAGGGATACTATAGGACATAATTTTAGACCTTGGAGATCCGAAATTACATAGATATAACAAATTCGATATTGAGCTCCTACAAAACAAGAAATATGTGTGTAGTTTTCTAAATTTTTGTATAACTTTTGTTTGAAAAATCAGTTTGAAGTCATTCAAGGGGCATAATGAAGCATAAATATCATTTTTTGATTCAAAAATGCCTCAAGAAAAAAATGGATATACCTAGTAAGCAACTAGAAAGCTCTACTATGATGCATGAAGAAGAGGAAGAAATGTAACATGATATATCAAAATTACAAGACCAAGTGCAACAAATCTCGCTCTCGTAAAGAGTAACCAAAAATGAATTGGAATCTAAGATGGATGGTTTAGAAGAAAAATAAAAGGAAACATGGAGGTTTTTAAAGTAGACATGGATGCAATTAATGTCAAGTTGGAAGGGTTGACAAAGTTGTTGCAAGAAATACTTCCCGGTGGTGATAAGGTAATCCATGAAAATCATGATTAGGACAAAAAGAATATGAATTATGATTTTAGAGACTCCAATGTGGGGTTTAAGAACCACACCATTCTAAATATAGATATGAGGGATTTTTATGGAAAGGATTCAGTAACATGGATACTACAAAAGGAGAAATATTTTGATCCCTGTGATGTGTAACACAGACAAAAGGTACACATTACATCTTTATATTCAGAACCTAATAAGTTTGTATGGTATCGATGATTTTTTTTCTCATAAACCACTTGTCACTTGGTCAATTTTTATGGAGGAAATGATATCACATTATGATGATACAAAGAGCAACATCTTATTTATCCAATTGATAAATCTCAAACAAAAGGGTTCAATGGCGAAGCACATTGAGGACTTCCAAAAATTTAATATCAGGGTAACTGATATTCCAGAAGAGCATAAGATTGATGTTTTCATAGGGACTTTCATGGATAACATCCAACATGAGGTTCAACTTTTGGGAACTTGATTCACTGGAGAAGGAATTCAAGGTGGAAAGAAAATTTGAAAGAAAAATTATGGCAACAAGGAAGTCTACCACTCATAATTACAAAGATGGAAGTGTTTTTGCTCCTAGTCTTCTACAACCTACAAGGTTGAAGCCGCAAAAATTGGAGGAAAAAAAGAGAAAATTGATTTTTTTTAGTTGTGATAACAAATACACTAAAGGTCATAAGTGTGTAGAGAAGAAATTATTCTACATAGATTGTGAAGGGGAGGAATAAAAGGAACAAGAAACATCAAACGAGGAGGATATACACCAGGAACCAACCCCAGAGAAAGAAGAAATGAATCTGACCATATCTTGTAATGCATTTGAAGGAGTTACTACTCCTCAAACTCTCAAGGTAGAAGGATATATCAAGAAGAAAAATGCAATAGTGTTGATTGATTCAGGTAGTACCCATAATTTTATTCACTGTAAGATAACCAAGGAATTGAATTTCTTTCTATATCCAACACCAAAGTGTCAAGTGATGGTTGCAAATGGAGGAACTATAAATTTCTCTGGAAAATACCATAATATCAAGCTATGTATGGGGGAATATGTATTGAATAGTCTAATGTTTTCCATTCGAATGGGTGGTGTTGATGTTGTACTATTAGTCTAATGGTTACAATATTTGGGGATGATAGCTTTTAATTTTCAAGAACTTTTCTTGAAATTTTTTGGGAAGGAAAGGAAGTTGAATTAAGGGGTATCACAGGGAAATGAGGAAAGGTAATCAACCGTAATGGCATGACAAATATTATGAAGAAATAAAAACAAAGCGTAATTGCACAATTATGCTCACTAGAGGCTCAAACATCAAAATCATATATTTCTCCAGATCTCCAAAAAATCTTGGATAATCATTCCAAGGTATTTGAGACTTCCAAAGGCCTCCCATCGATTCTTGATCATGATCGGGCTATTCATTTGATTCCATGAAGTGTTCCTCCAAACACCAAACCTTACAAATATCCTTATGCCCAAAAGAGAGAAATTGAATATAAGGTTGCAGAAATGCTAGAGGATGGTATAATTAAACCTAGTCAAAGTTCCTTCTCTGCTTCAGTAGTATTGGTGCACAATAAGGATGGATCATGGTGTATGTGCCTAGATTATAGGGAGCTCAACAAGATCACTATAAAAGATAAATTTCTCATTACTGTCATTGATGAATTGTTGGATGAATTACATGGAGAAATTTACTTCACCAAGTTGGATCTTCTTTCAGGATATCATCAAATTAGAATGAAGACTAAAGACATTTCAAAAACAAAATTCAGAACTCATGAGGGTCATTATGATTTTTTGGTCATGCCTTTTGGATTTACTTATGCACCTTCCACATTTCAAGGTTTGATGAATTCCATTTTCAAAGCCTTCCTTAGAAAGTTAGTGTTAGTATTTTTTGATGATATACTAATCTATATCAAGTCTTGGAAGGATCATTCTCAACATTTTGACAAGGTGCTCAAACTATTGAGGAGAAACAACTATATGAAAAAACCTCCAAATGTTTATTTGCAATATAGGAGGTGGAATAATTGGGTCATATTGTATCTCATGGGGGTGTTAAGGTAGATTAAAACCATTAAGGAATGGAAAATCCCCACAACCATAAAGAATCTTCGAGGATTTCTCAGGTTGATAGGGTATTATCACAAGTTTGTTAAGAATTATAGGAGAATAACATCGCCTCTAATAACATTATTGAGGAAATATGCATTTTCTTGGACTTAAGAAGCAAGTAAGGACTTCAAACATCTTAAACAGGAAATGTAACAAGCACCGATATTAGCTACACCAAACTTCACAAAAACCTTTATTGTGGAATGTGATGCCTCAGGAAATGGAATTGGTGTTGTTTTAATGCAAGAAGGAAGACCCATTACTCTTGAAAGTCGTCCAATCAAAGGAAAGTATTTACACAAAACTATTTATGAGAAGGGAATGTTGGTAATACTACATTCACTAAAGCAATGAAGACCTTACCTAATTGTTTTGGAGAATTTGGTATCTACGGATAAATACTAATTCCCTAGATAAGTAGCCATATCTAGAACAACATTTTAAAGCAATTTAACCTTTTCCTATAAGCAATAGATAAGACAAAGAAGATGAGAAGACCTACTTGTAGTTTCGCTTTCCTCTTGTCTCCTTTGTATCAATCCTGTCGCTCCTTCCTGTAATTAACACGCTTGAGAAGTACCTATAAACATAAACAGAAGACAAAGAATCGATCAAAGCAAAAGATATATTGAATACAAGTAAATGGAATCAAATACATTCACACATATAAGCATCATATAACAAGATACACATATGGGAAAAAGGTTCAAATACTTTATTTAATAGAAGAGGGAATTACAACCATCAAGTGTGATTCGAAGTCACTCCTCCAACTGGATCCCATCCACATCACATCAAAAGCATGAAAAACTTGTAGCATAACAATACTTGTCTCAAAGTCAATTCTCATAGCAACATTATCTCCTTACAATTCAACATAGTCCAATCCCTGATCACTTAGATGAGTGTTCAATTTATAGGAGGATGAAGGAGGTCATGTCATAAATGGGGGTATTGAATGGCCTTGCATACTTAGAATTAGTTCCATGGAGGAAGGGATGAGAGGATAGGATGCATCTTAACTTGTTCCTCATTAATTTTCGAGCTCATAGGAGTTGATAAGTAAGGGAAACTTCTAGATGACTCCAAGAGATAAGAATATTCCCCAAACCATATGTGAATTTCGCACAATCTCGCCCAGCGCAGGTGAAAGAGGGCCTAAGTGCTCTGTAAAGCACCCTGGCATGGAATCAACGGCTCTGAAACACACCCTTACATGGGCCTACCTTCTCTGGTCCCTTTAGAGGTCATTTCAGGTTGTCTTCAAGTCATGAAACTATCCGGAAAGGAGGCATTCAAAAGTGTGACTTGTTTAGGGCATGTAGCAACTGAAATTAGAGTTTGATGAGCCCTAAAACATTGATCTGGATGATGGGAGTGATGTGCCCAAATGGATTTGTAACAGCTACCCCCTAAAGCATGAAGTCGAAAAAATGTTAATGTCGAATGAAATGCTTTACAATGTGATGAGGAGGTTTCAATTACAATACATATATCATGATTTTTTTTTTTTTTTTTCATGAATTTCTGAGGGAAGGCATACCCATGCTCAGCATATAAAATTTCATTACATTTACACATACAGTCGTCTACAAATATAGAACCATGATCGGAATGACCATTAATGTAAAGCCATTGTACATATGATTTAGTACTCCTGAAATCGTAGCCCGCATGGATGAAACTAGATCTGGGGTCTTCTATCTCATTCAATCGTTCTCTCAAGTATGAGTCTAACTATGTGAATATGTGATCTGAAGTCAAACATGGGAAGACATTGTCTGATTACTAGCCAATGTTGTAAGTCATTAACATATGCGAGAGAAATCATCGATAATGATAATGATCCTCAAGGTACTATAGTACATTCTACATGATGTGAATAGATGTTTTGATGTTGAACACCATACAAAGTCTTTCAGTTGAAGGCCATTGATGTCAACCTATCATGCAAGCCTCAAGGTACTGGAAGGGTGTTTCTAATTCAACTTCTTGGATAATGTGTTGATGTCGACAAGAAGGGACTCATCGCAGGAGGGTCTTGATGTATCCCACATCAAAGACACAAAACAAGTGTAATGATTTTGGAGACAGAATTTGATTGATGACACAAGCTTCAGGAATGGCGGTCAGGAAAATGAACATTTATGGTATTGCAAAGGATGAAGTTTAACTGAATGACTTCTCTTGAACATATCAGTGACACAGAATGAATTGGCAGCATTGACCCAAAACAAAAGTGATGGATGGTGTGATATACCATAGATATGATAATCGTCAAGCAGATAACCCAACCCAAATAGTCACGGAGATGAAGTGAAAGTGTCATGTTCAAGAACAACCTACTACCATAAAGTGGTTTTCCCCTTTTTCCCTTTTCCCTACTAATTGTTGACCAGTACCTCTTTATTTTTTTATCAATCTTGAGGAGGATAACATATGCTTGTTGTATAATTCCACCCTTCAGGTGAATCCATCGCTATGTGATGTTTTAATGAGTCTAGTGAAGCTAAATCTCGATCTTGTCATGATCAACAAGTTTGTCGCTATTTGATGTTTTAACGAGTTTAACGACAAATATAACTTTGTCCTTTTCATGTTTAGAGAGTTTGAAAAGCGACGAAAAGAAAACTCCACGAGTTCTTTTTTGTAGATTTGTCTCTCAAGCCCGAAAAAGCGTAAAACAATATGAAAGAGAGCCTATTGACCATGTTTGGTCAATGTATTCCTTTTTCATAAATAATCTATCTTAACCTGAAAAAGGGTTAAACTTATACTGAGTATATGTCATTTCCAATCCGTTAACGAGTTGAGAAGGACAAGTGATCGACAATCTTTTCATATTTAGGGAGTATGAAAAGAGCTTAAAGAGGACTCCAATTTGAGGAATGAGTGGTGTCTAGGATAGCAACTGGTTCCGACGATGTTGGCACTTCTCAAAACATGTTGATTTCTATGAATAGGCTAGCTAATAAGACCACTCACTGCAACTGTTCCTCAAAAAGGGCAAAACAACCAAGTGAAAGCGTATGATTGGCCAAGAAGATAGTGACGATGGAAGGAGAAAAAACCAAGGCTCATTTGATGGAAGAGGCTGATAGAATGGAAATCACAAGGGTTAAAGTGGAGATGGGTTCATTGTTACACAAGCTTGAACCATAGGGAACTATGCTTGGATTCGGTTTCATGTTTACACAAGATTGAAATGAAAAACTATGCTTTGATTCAGATTCATTTTTACACAAGCTTAAAATGAAGAACTATGCCCCTAGCATGATGAAAGGGAGAGTCTCATGTAACCAGATGGAATTCGCTGCGGTGAAGCAGGATAGTTATCCAACACCTTTTTGGCTTTGTCCTGATAGGGAAAAAGGTGAACGGGGTGATTCCCTTCACATAACCTACAGGGAAACTTAACTTTACCACTAGGTGCATGCTCCCCAAGCTTCATTACATTCACCTAAGTAGACTACTTGTCACTATTAGGTGGATGGAATGAAGGTTCTTTTATGAGATCAAGTGAAAGACTCAACTGGGATTTTACGAGATCTACTCAAAGACTCGAATTGGAACTGGGGACCTTGTTTCATTTTTTAATGAGCTTGACACAAGACAAGGAATTGTGCTCAGATTCCTTGTTTCATTTTTTAACGATCTTGACACAAGACAAGGAACTATGCTCATATTCCTTGTTTCATTTTTTAACGAGGTTGACACAATACCAGGAACTATCCACATACCCTTGGTTTCATTTTTTAACGAGGTTGACACAAGACAAGGAACTATCCTCATATCCTTGGTTTCATTTTTTAACAAGGTTGACACAAGACAAGGAACTATCCTCATATTCCTTGTTTCATTCTTTAATGAGCTTGACACAAGACAAGGAACTATGCTCGTATCCTTGTTTCACAACTCATAAGAGGTCATGACTTCTAAGAGGTTCTCATCAGATGGGAGAACAATGCTCTAGAATGGATCCATAGCAAGGAATCCATTAGAGAGATCTGGGTCCAATGCCACCAATACAGAATGTACAACATCACTGAATTGATCATCAGTTGATGTAGGCATGGAACAGGTTACCACATAATTAACCCATGGCGGGGATGATACCATTGGTACAAAAAGACCATTTAGGGAATATGGTTAATTGTAAGCCATATTTGGACCGGGAAATGAAAGCTAGTCAATGGTGACAATTATGCCTTCATGCGGGAAACACATCACTCAAAAGAGTGTTGAAACAATAGCTCCCATGTCATAAACATAGTCACGCCCAAGAAGTAAATTATAATCTAGAGGGTCAGGGATTACCATCACATTAAGATAAACAATTTTTTCTCCCAAAGTAATAGGTAACTAAGGAAGTATCCCTAATGGTTGATTGGTTCCTATGTTAAAAGCCAACATATTCTAGGTAACAAACACAAGTGGCGGTGAACTGAGTGCTTGCCATGCAGTTGAGAAAAGGATACTCACAGATGCACCTTCATCTATAATAGTGCCAGATACAATCATATTACAAACCTGTACTATGATCTGGAAAGGCACATAAGAGGGAAGACAGGATCCTGCCAGTCGATTCCAATCAAAGGAAGTGCCTAGACTACTTGGAGGGGGTACTGTAAGAACAAGAGAATTATCCCCTTGAGTTACAAGAACAGGAGGATTTTCCTCCTGTCTTGATGGAACAAGAGGATTTCCCCCAAGCTCATTGGAATCTAAAGAAACAAAAAGAACCTGAGTGGCATCATATTCATTCTCTTCAGGAGAGGTATGATTAACTGAAGGTGAAATCGAGTCAACTTTTTCCTCGACCTATGATCGGTCAGGTATAGACTCATGGGATTCACATTCAGAGAGAGTGGGTTTGACCAACGGTTGATTTGGGTTAGTTACTTTATCAACTAGTCAAGGATTAAGGGATAGTCTCCTGTAACTAGATGGAAGTCATTGTGATGAAGCGAGATAGTTATTCAACACATTTTTGGCTTCATCCAGATAGGGACAAAGGTGAATGGGGTGATTCCCTTCCCATAAAATACAGGGAAACTTAGCTTTACCCTTCTTTCCATGAACTTTACTACCACTAGTTGATGGTGTGTCACCAGCATGATCTCCAGAAGTTGATGACACAGGATGATGTGAACAGGAAGACCATTCTTCAAAGATCTAAGGAATACAAGAACAATTTCGTAGAAGATGGTCTCCTGCACAAAGTTTGCATGGATATTGAACTTTGTGAGGCTTATCAGATGGTTTCTCATTAGAAGTTGCATTCAAAACAATGGTTGCTTGGTTCCCCCCTGCAAAATTTTCTTCTTCTTTTTCCCTGTCTTCTTCTTCTTAGCCACCTGGTTACTAGTATCAATACTTTCACCAGGCGAAGAGGAAGAAGGGGAGGAAGAGAAAGCCGAGGAAGAAGGAAAAGGGTCAACTTTAGGATCAACTGGAGGTTGATTTTGTCCAGTTGGAGGAGTACTCGATTGCGGAGAAATCACGACATTTTGAACCAAGGAGGTTGAAAACAACCATACTAGAATGCTAATGGTAAGTCCCAAAAGGGACAACGTAGCCATAAGAGGAGCACCAATATTTCCGAAAGGAAGAAAAGGATTAGGATTCCCATCAAAAGGAATTCCTTGATCAGTGGACTCTGGATTTGTAACTATATGTATCAACCTAACATCAACTAAGG
>APFE030131583.1:0-15900 GCA_000404065.3 Pinus taeda | reverse complement strand
AATTGTTGCACTTGGTCTTGTAATTTTGATATATCATGTTGCATTTCTTCCTCTTCTTCATGAGTCATGCTAGAGCTTTCAAGTTCCTTACTAGGTGTTTGCATTTTCTTTCCTCGAGGCATCAGTTATCGATAATAATGCTCTACTATGCCCTTTGAATTCCTTCAAATAAATTTCAAACCAATCTTACGCAAAAATTTAAAAGAATCTACACACCTTTTTTCACTTTTTAGGAGCTCGATATTGCCTCTGATGTATCTCTGTACATTAAAATCATCCAGTTCTAAAATTTTGACTTGTAGTAGCCCTCTATGTCATCTTTCCAATGCCACCAGTCTGATCGAAATTGGATTCTCCAAGGAAGAGTTATGCGAAATCTCCCACATTGACCTGATTATAGACTAGTTCAGTAGAGTGAACTTGTACGACGTGCCACGAGTCACTGTTTTGACCTTTGGCTCTGAAAAACATATACATGAAACTACAATCCGTTCTGTTTCTATATCTTCTTACGAAATTTCAACGCAATGCTCAGAGAGAAAGTTATGACGATTTTCCCCAGGTCACCTGTTTGGAATGTAATTTAGGAGTCTGCAAAAAGACCAACTTCCTCAGATCATAGCTCCGCAAATATAGCGCGAAAAGCTCTGAAATTCGGACCCAAGCTTCAGTGTGATGTCTTTTCAAATGAGTTTGTATTTTAGCTTTGGAAACGTTGCAGAAAAAAAAGTTATAGTGAAAATGCCACGTTGACCTGTTTAGAGCAGCGAAACCCTAGAATCCAAAGCTCTGATACCAAATGTTATGAAACCAGCTCAAGAAAAAGATAGAAAAGATAGATCAACACCTTAAAATTCAGCCTCTTCGGGGGGAAACCTCCTTTACATTACATAAATGAACAATTCTTGGATGATTCAAACGATAAAACCTCTTTTCTATATATAGGAGTCTAAGGAGTCACAATATAACCCAGTCGACCTAACAATAATAATATAAAGCCACAAAAATAACAATAGAGGGATTCTATGGGGCACAGTAATAACAATATGGGGACAATAGGGGCACAACAATATTAATAAGGGATGCAAATACAATAGTAATGGGGTAAGCACTAGTATTATAGGGACCCAACAGGTCTTGTGGGACAGAAAAGGCACTCATGGTAAGCAAACATTATCTTTTTCAAATCTAACTTGAAAGCATGATCAAGCAACAAAAAGGGAAACTAGTGAGAGTGATTGCAAATTTTCCATGAAAAGGTGAAGGGGACTAGCTACAAGCACTATTGATGGCGGTCTCGTACAGGTAGGAGTGTTAAACTCCAAAATTGTGAGATTATCTCTTCTATTTTTATTTGCATGTGTAATTGTTGGTTCAGTGGACTCTCTATCATCCACTAACAACTTTAGAGCCTCCACTAAATTAGAAAACTCCTCTAAAATCGTAGAGTTCCGCTAAACCTCCACTAGTCTGGACCCGACAGCAATATAAACCATAACTTAATAAAATTTTAAATCCACCTTCTAAAACCTGTCGATGCCTCTTCACCGTTGATCTATTCAAGATCCAATGGTCAACAATACTCCCCTGACCTCAAATTTGTTCCACTCCTATCAATCGTCGATCTTGCTCCACTAGATCTAACGGCTCATACACATATTGGCTAGCGAACTTGCACACTTTAAACCCACCCGATAAGTGATTTCTCCCTCTCTCCTCTTTGCTACATGTCACGATGTGTATGGAATCAGATAAAATTGGAAAATACCGCTTACGGCCTTTCTTCTACCCGATAACCACTTGTGGGTTTCTCCAACCTGCTTCAGCTCGTTAATTATCGGTTAACTTCTGCGCCTGAACATTGTTGATCTATCTCGACCAGGATCTAATGGTCCAAAACAAATCTTCATGTGTTGTGTCCTTGGGTTTTCTTCCTCTGATCTCGATCGTCTGCTCCACACACCTAGAGCTCATGAGAAACACAGAATTCAACACAGTCAACACCATTTCGTTCATCTCACAGAATACTAATTAAACTTCAAATTTCACAACAAACATAGAGATTTCGAAGGATATTATCCTTTGGGATTTGACAGAGAACTTCTCATTCGCATACACAGAAACCAATTTTTTCCCACTTTACTAGATTTGCTCCAGGAGAGCCAAATTTCTTCAACAGTCAAAATCCCTTTACAAAAGTGTGAAAATTACATAAGTATTGGTTCATCCTAACAACCAGATCCTAATTCAAAGGCTAAAATTTATTAACCCTATTTGTCCTGTGAGGCATTCTCCTTAAGAATCTCCACTACAACTAACTAACTAAAACTTATTACATCATGATCAAATCCTATATTCTAACTCTATGCTTAACTAGAAAAACATGGAAATTGATGGCTAAAGGATCCCACTCTTTTGCTTGTAAATTTTTTTGTATTTTTGGAATAATTCTTCGAATTTGTCTCCAAGCCTTATGCTCCTGCATCAGACTCCTGAGGACAAAATTCTTCATGGGCTCCTATCCATGAGCTCTTCTACAGAATTGGCCAATTTCTGTAGCATGTTTTCTGTTACCCAAGTAGCTTCAGCAATTGGTTGATCCTTCCATTTGACCAAATACTGAAAGTACTCCTTTCCTCTAGTTTTCTTGAACACTTTCTTGTCTAAAATCCTTTCTGGCTGTAATTCCTTTATGTTGTAGGTAACTGTTTTACCCAGTCAATTTCCTATGTCTCTTGGTCTTCTTTTGTATCATTTGCATTTTCACCTTCATACTTTTACAAATCAGCAACATTGAAAATTGGAGATATTCCAACATTAGGGGGTAATTCAATTTCATGTGCATTTACAAAAAAATTCTTTAATACTCTGCATGGTCCAATTTTCTTGAACTTCAATTTGTTATACTCCATCTTTGGAAATCTTTCCTTCCTTAGGTGTGCTAAAATCAAATCCCCAACTCCAAAGTTCACTTCTCTTCTTCTCATGTCTACTCTATTTTTGTACTTGATGTCGTTGTCCTGTAGCTATTGTTTCACATGTTCATGTATTGCTTCTATTTCTGAAGCAAAATCTTCTCCCTCTACACTTCTCATTTCATCTTTTCCCAAGTTTCTTAACTCAGACACTCTGCTTGGATGCATTCCATAAACTATATGGAATGGATTCTGCCCTGTACTCCTGTTAGGTGAGTCATTATATGCATATTCAGCATGTGCCAATACTTGATCACACTGCTTTAGATTTTCCATAGTAAGACTCCTTAAAATATTACCCAAACTCATGTTTACAACTTTAGTCTATCCATCAGTCTATGGATGATAGGCAGAGCTGAAACTCAGTTTAGTTCCCAACTTTTTCCATAGTGTCCCCCAAAAATGTCCAACAAATTTGGAATCCCTGTTTGAGACAATACTCTTAGGCAACCCATGCAATCCTACAATCTCCTTGAAAAACAAATTAGCAATGTGAGTAGCATCACTAGTTTTATAACATGGAATAAAATGTGCCATTTTTTAAAATTTGTCCACTACAGCAAAAATTGAATCATTCACTCTTTGAGTCTTTGGTAAGCCCAAAACAAAATCCATACTTACCATATCCCAAGGCCTATATGGAATTGGTAATGGAACATACAAACCTGTGTTTTGGCTTCTTCCCTTTGCATATTGACAGACTTTGCAAGTTTTCACATACTTTTCCACTTCAGAACTCATTTTTGGTCAGAAATAAAATCTGCTCAACTGTTCATAAGTCTTATCTATACCAAAATGTCTTGCAAGTCCACCACTATGTTTCTCTTTGATTAAGTTCTCCCTCATAGAACAATTTGGTATGCACAACTGGTCTCTCTTAAACAATAATCCATCTTGTAAGAAATAATCCAACCATTTATTCCTATCCATCAAAACAGGATTCTTACAAGCTTCAAATGCCTCTTTAAAATCTAAATCTGTTTCATACAATTCTTTAAGGAAATCAAAACCCAACACTTGAATTTGACTCTCTTGAAATAATGTATTTCTCTTACTTTAAGCATCTGCAATTTTGTTTGATTGGCCATTTATATGATTCAAGACAAAATGGAAACCATGAAGATACTCTACCCATTTGGCATGTTTCTGGTTAAGCTTTGGCTGTTGTATGATATACTGCAATGCATGGTTATCTGAATAAAGTATGAAATCTTTTGACATTAGATAATGTCTCCACTTCTTCAATGACTGCACAAGTGCATAAAACTCTTTATCATAAGAAGAATACTTCTTCTTTGAATCATTCAGTTTTTCAATAAAATAAGCTATAGGTCTGTCTTCCTAACTTAAAACACCTCCAATAGCTTCTCCACTAGCATCACATTTTACTTGGAACGGTTTACTAAAATCAAATAGAACCAAAATAGGTTTTTTAGTGATCTTCTTCTTCAACAGCTGAAAATTCTTTTCTACTTTAGCAGTCCATCTAAATGGTTGTTTATCTTTCTTTATAGTCTCAACAATAGGAGCATTGATCTTACTAAAATTCTTTATGAATTTCCTATAAAAAATGGCAAGACCATGAAAACTTCTTACCTTAAAGATTCTTTTTGGTGAAGGCCACTCCATGATTGCTTTAATCTTCTCTGGATCCATCTTCAATCCTTCAATGGAAATAACAAAACCCAAATACATTAATTCCTCTTTCATGAATGAACATTTCTTCAAATTCAACAATAATTTTGCTTGTTGTAACCTTTGTAAGCCATAATTCAGATGTCTCACGTGCTCCTCCTTAGACTTGTTGTAAACTAATATATCATCCAGATATACTATTACAAACTTACCAATAAAATCCTTAAGAACTTCATTCGTGAGTCTCATAAATGTACTTGGTACATTTGACAACCCAAAAGGCATTACTCTCCATTCATACAATCCTTCATTTGTCTTAAAAGCAGTTTTCCACTCATCCCCTTCTCTTATCCTTATCTGATGATACCCACTCTTAAGATCTAGTTTTGTAGAATACTTTGCTCCACTCAAACAATCCATCAAATCTTCAATTCTAGGTAAAGGAAATTTGTACCTGATTGTGATTTTATTGATGGCTCTTGAACCAGTACACTTTCTCCAGCCTCCATCTTTCTTTGGACTCAACACTATTGGTACTGCACAAGGACTCAAGCTTTCTCTGATCAGTCTTTTGTCAAGCAGTTCCTGAACCTGCTTTCTAACCTCTTCATTTTCTGTAGGAGTCACTCTGTAAGTTGCTTTGTTTGGTAGATTTTCTCCAGGAATCAAATCTATATGATGGATAATTCTTCTAATGGGTGGTAACTCATTAGGCAAATCATCAACAATGATATCACAATAGTTGTTCAACATTTCTTGAATTTCAATGGGTGAATTAGAAACTTTAGTAGAAGCCATTATTACTTTGGGCTTACAAATTACAGCGAAATTTACCTCATTTTCTTCAATATTCTATAAGTATTCCTTTCCTCCTAGTAATAGAGTTTTTGGATCAGTCTTCTTTCCTGATGCATCCTCTTCTTCCATAGGTAGCAATGTATGACTGACACCATCTTTATCAAACTTGTAGGTGTTTCTTTTCCCATCATGCATAGCTTCTTTATCATATTGCCAAGATCTCCCAAGCAATAAGTGACACACGTCCATGGGCATCACATCACATACAATTTTATCCTTATATTTGCCCAATTGCAACTCCACTTCACAATGTTCATTCACTAACAACTGATGTCTCTTTTGTAACCATGACACCTTGTAAGGTGTTAGATGTCTCATTGTCTTCAACTTCAATTTATCTATCACTTCTGCAGAGACCAAATTATCAGTGCTGCCACTATCAATGATCATCTGACAGCATTTCCCTTGAAACTTACACATTGTTCTGAAAAAAAGTATTTCTTTGTGATGGTTCAACTGTCTCCTTTGCTGGCTTGAGTAAAACTTTATTGACTACCAAAGATTCTCCTCTCTCTGGTACATTTTATTCTTCTATCACTGCTGCTGCTTCTTCCTCAACTTGAGCAACAATTGCATTCCTCTTACTTGTTTTTGCATTCTCTAGGCACTCAAAAGCTCTGTGTCCCAGTTTGTTACATCTGTAACATCTTACTTCTCTTCCTCTACATCTACCTCCTCTTCCTCTAGAAAAACTTCTTCTACCACCTGCATCACCTCCTATGGTTGCATGCTGGGTTGAGCTGCTGCTAGATCCATCTCTAAGTGTTGTAGATCTTCCTCTACCACCTTGAATTCCTTTTCCTCGGAAAGTACCTCTTCCTCTGGCAGACTACTTCCTCATGAGTTTTTCTTCAGCCTTCAGTAGCACCTGATAAGCCTCTTCTACTATTTTGGGAGACAATATAATTATCTAATCTTGAATGTCCATCCTAAGACCATTCACATATCTAGCGACCTTCTCATCTATATCCTAAGTTTGTCCAACTCTTATACTTACCTTATAAAATTCCATTGTATATTCTTTCACTGTCATAGACCTCTGTCTAAGATTCTGCATCTGTCTGAACAAGGTTTGTTGATAATTACTTGGTAGAAACATACTTCTTAGCTTTGCTACCATCCTATTCCAATTTCTGATTGGTTCCTTGCCAAGACTCTTTCTTTCTGCCTACACTCCATCCCACCAAAGTGTTGCATGTCCTTTGAGCTTGGTGACAACAAACTTTACTTTCTTCTCATCTTCTGTTTCTTCATAATCAAAGAATTTCTCCATGCCATTAATCCAATCTATCAATTCTTATGGATTCAATCCTCCTACATATATTGAAACCTCGGTTTTTGGGCTAGCTGTGGATCTCAACACTAATTGGAAGAATCTCATCTCAGGATTAACTACTATAGTTTCCTCCTCTTCTTCAGTTTCAACCTCAGGCTCACTAACATCTCCATCATCTATATTTCTCCCTGTTGTTAATGCATCTAATCTAACCTACATCTGTTGCATAACTTCCATCACCTCAACATTTGCAATTGGTCGTCCTCTTCTACCACATCCTCATCCTCTTCTAGCTCTAAAATCCATATTGGATTTCCTTCTCTTGCTTCTAAGATTCAATTTAGTTTCAATACGTTGCTCTGATACCACTAATGATGGCGGTCTAGTATAGGCAGGAGTTTTAAACTCCCAAATTGTAAGATAATCTCTTCTATTTATGTTTGCAGGTGTAATTGTTGGTTCAATGGGCTCTCTTTCATCCACTGACAACTTTAGAGCCTCCACTAAATTAGCAAACTCCTCTAAAACCATAGAGTTTCACTAAACCTCCACTAGTCCAGACCTGACAGTAATATAAACCATAACTTAATAAAATTTTAAATCCGACTACTAAAACTCGTCGGCACCTCTTCACCATTGATCTATTCAAGATCCAATGGTCAAAAATACTCCCCCGACCTCGAACGTACTCCACACCTATCAACCGTTGATCTTGCTCCACTAGATTTAATGGCTCATACGCATATCGGCTGGCTAACTTGCGCACTTTAAACCCGCCCAATAAGTGGTTTCTCCCTATCTCCTCTTTCCTACATGTCACGATGTGTATGGAATCAGAGCAAATAAGAAAATACAACTTACGACCTTTCTTCCGCTCGATAACCACTTGTGGGTTTCTCCAACCTGCTTCAAATCATTAACTATTGGTTAACTTCTGCGCCCAAACACCGTTCATCTGTCTCAACCAAGATCTAACGGTCCAAAACAAATATTCATGTGTTATGTCCTTAGGTTTTCTTCTGTTGATCTTGACCATCCGCTCCACTGATCTCGACCGGCCACTCCACACACTCAGAGCTCAGGAGAAACACAGTTAAAAAACACAGAATTCAACACAGTCAGCACCATTTCATTCATCTCACATAATACTAATTAAACTTCAAATTTCACAATAAAAACAGAGATTTTGAAGGAGATTATCCTTCAGGATTTGAAAAAGAACTTCTCATTCGCATACATAGAAACTAAATTTTCCCACTTTACTAGATTCACCCAAGAGAACCAAATTTCTTCAACAGTCAAAATCCATTTACAATAGTTTGAAAATTACATAAGTACTAGTTCATCCTAACAACCAGATCATAATTCAAACGCTAAAATTTATTAACCCTATCTATCCTGCGAGGCATTCTACTCGAGAATCTCCACTACATTTAACTAACTAAAACTTATTACATGATGATCAAATACTATATTCTAGCTCTATGCTTAACTAGAAAGACATGGAAATTGATGGTTAAAGGATCCCACTCCTTTGCTTGTAAATTTTTTTGTATTTTTGGAATAATTCTTCGAATTTGTCTCCAAGCCTTACGCTCCTGTATCAACTATGCATTAGGCAGTCCCAATAGCCAAGGGTGCAGCCTAAGACTTGAGACTGCACAATGCACAGTTCAGCCTTGCAAGAGACTGCACATTACACAGTCTCAGTCGCCAAGGGTAGTAGACTGAGCCCTATAACTTTGCAATGCCCAATTGGGCTTTCATGTACTACGCACTATGCAGTTTCAGAGGCCCAGCTCTTAGCTTGAGCCTTAGGATTGCACAGTGCCCAGCTGGACAAGGTAAAAACTGGCCAAGCAAAGTGTAGATCTGCCCAGTGAAGGTGTGGGAAACAAGCAGATCTAAGTGATGATGTGAGATTGAGTGCGGATATGACTAAGTACAGAGGAATCAATGTGAATCAAGCACAAAAATGCAACAAATGGAAGGAAAACTAAATATGTGAAGGGAGTCACCGAAACGATGACCATCGGTGCAAAAACAAGAAAATCAATGTGACACTTGTGAAACGAAAACACAAAATTGAAAAAACACTTCTACAAGCTAAAATGTGTTGAAACTCCAACAACCATGAAGATAAACAAGAAAAACAACACTCACACAAGGGAAACAACAAAAAGTGGTGGAAAAAGAAGCAAAAGGCGATAAAAGAAAATCTCACCTGAAAAAGCGACAACAACTCCAACGAAGGTTCCTTGATCTCCTCGAGAATGCTATATCTCCAAGATCAAATTCATAAATTAACTCTAGAGGCATCAATTAACTATATTTGAGCAAATTAGGGTTTATGATGTGCATGCCTAAAATCAAGGAAAAATCGACATTCAGAGGAAACTTCTAAAAATATCCATGTGCCACCTTCGAGAAACTAATAATGGATCCCTATTTTCTCGCTGATATGCTTTTTCTCTTCTAGCTTTTTATTTTTTTCTAGAAACTTGCCATGCAAGCTGCCAGGAAAGATTGCATAATTCTAGGGAATCGGGCAACCTTCTAACTTAGTGCACTGCGCAATTTCTGAGCTTAGTGAAGGATTGCACAGTTTTTGGGCTCAATGTTGGGCTGCGTTCCATGACTATGTATATTCTAAGCTCAAGGTTGACTTCCAGTCTAGACTACGCAATTCCAATCATCAAAGTTGCTTGCCCTCAAGGATTGCGCAGTTTCTAGAGGCAAGCCCAGAAACATTGTAAGACCAAGTTGTAATATTAGCTTGTGACTTAGAAATATCAGCTAATTGTAAAAACGAGCAAACACAAGCACAAATGAAAAATATAAAGTCTCATTCAAATCATGAGTACTTGACAACCATACAAGATAAGCTCATGTGGATACGAAAGAAGGCTTTAAAATTGAAGTATAAGCAAAATTTTGGAAAATGGTTGTAACTGCTATGACACCTAGATTTCAATAATGTATTAAAAAAATGTATGGATAATATGTTGAATAAAAAAAAAAACTTTACTTACCATAATTGCATGCATTGATTTTTCTTAATTATCTCTCCGAAATGGTGATTGGTAAGTTAATTGCTTTTACCTACTTTAGAGTGAAATTTGAAGAGATGAATAAAGTTGAAACATGCCAAATACATTAAACAAAATCTTAAGGTTCAAGTTTCTGTGCTATAAGGATAATCCAATTCAGAATTTACAAATTAATGATTGGGAATCTATAATTTTAAATGCAAAATGTGATAATTTAAAATTCCAAATGAATTTTGGGAAATGCCTAATTTTATTTTAATTAACCTATCATCTTTCGTCAAAAATTCCAATAAAAAATTCCCAGTACTAAAATAAGTTGATACACTTCATAATTTGATGGAAATCATTCATGTTAAATAACATTTTATTTCCCGACTATTATCTATCCATCGGTCTATCAGGATATTATGAGATAAATCCAGTGTATTATCAAGCTTATTAGAACATTGAAATATTGATATATCAGGATGCCTGGATATCTATACATTGGGACATCAAGATGTCTGAATCTTCATTATTTTATTATCAGCTTATTAGGCTATCCATTTTTTGGGTTTTCAAATTTTTGGCAGTGCTACTTATTCCCTAGATTAGTTCTCGATAACTAAGCCATTAGGCCATCAAGCTATGGAAACATCGGAATGTCAGGATGTCGAGATATCAGAACTTTATCGGCTTACTCATGATTTTTAATTATTTCTTGGTATTGACAAAATTTGATAAATTTTTTGAATTACTGAATATTATTCGGTTAGATTTAATACTTTTGTCATCTATATTGATAAAGATATTGTTTTTCCGATTAATCACATCATTGGATTTTCGTAAAAATGATGTGATTAATCCGAAAGACAATCTCTTTATGAATTTTATCTTTTTTGCCTATTATAAAATCCTTTTGTTATCAAGACTTAGGAACATTAGGACTTTGGAATATTGAGACTTTAAGATTTTGAAATTCCACATAGCTTTAGAGCCAAAACATATTTATTTTTTGACATTTTTTGTATTAATTTATTTGAAATTAAAAGATAAATAAAAATTCAAAAAATAAACAATGACATAAAATTTGAAACTCAAAAAATAAGCAATAATTTATTAGAAATTGTAAACAATGAAATAAAATTCGAAACTCAAAAAATAAACAACAATTTATTAGAAATTGTATATAAAAAAATCAAAAATAAAATACTAATCAATATAAATAAATTGAGAAAATTGTTAAATAAGTATCTACGTAGCAACCCCTTTATATTATTGAACATATCTAATAATGGGAGGTTGTTGTACAAAACCACAACACCTTGTAAATTTCCAATTCAGCTTTCATAATTCTCAACTCCTCTACCAAATCTGGAAAAAATTCAACAACCTTCCTCCTATCTTATTTATCATTCCTGAAGTGTGAATTTTTTGTCGTGTTGTGTTGTTCCATTCCATTGAAACTTCCCTATTTCATTATTGTTGTATGTCTTCTTATATGATGAAACAACACACCACTATTAGTTTATTAGGAACAGTTAATTCCAATTTAACTAGTTTCTTTGGAAATATATGAATTAGCCTATAATGGCTTGAATTTGAAGCTTGATTCCAATTGGAGGTTGCACTTTGGTTAGTATTCCAATTAGTAAAAATAAGTTCTCAAAACAAGATTATTATAACTTAATAAATTATTATAACAAATGCTTAGGCACATTCACCATTGACTTTTCCTCTTCCATGAAGAAATATGATATACATATCAACCCTAATCACTTTCCAAATGAGTATGTAGAAGCATTGTCTTCACTAAACATATATCCTCAACAAATTCAATATTTCTCAACTTGAAATTACTAGCAGTAGGTTACCTCCTACTCCATAATTGCATCAAAATTCATATTATTGTAATGCATCCATGCTATGTATCATACAATGTACTCAAGGCACATTTACATCTACCCTACATACCCTTACATGAACATACACCCATGTGCATCGTCTTACACAAGATATATTACTTAAACTTTAAAGAAAATATTATTTTTAGGGATCCACATTCTTGCTTACTTATTTAGTAATCCTCAAGAATATGTTTCCACCATGAGAGTTTTCCTTTGTGAAATTTCTCCTATAAGCACCATGTGCCACATCGATTCTTATTGAATCAACTTAGCCACTACCACCTCTACCCAAATCATAACACCCAACCTCATGGTTGCTCCCTAATCCAGTTGATTCGCTCTTCTATCCTCATATAATAATTTCAACACAAACATACACATTTCTTTCTAGGCATGATCTTCCTCATCAACTCACTTCAAGGAAAAATTCCTAAGTGTCCAACATATACATATCCATATACACCTATCATGCTTCAATGAGATCCAATAAGCTTTCCATATTTAATTATACCTTGTTGATTCCCATATTAACATCATACATAAGAGGTAAACTCCTAAAAATAGCCTTCTTTAAGGAACAAATTTTCTAAGCATGACCGTTTTCTCCCAAAGAGCACTCTTTCATTATGCAATTGTTCAAATCCAAGTAACTAAAATTACCCAAGAACACCTTAGAAAGTGCTATACAAAAACAACAACCTCTTTGTCTTTTCCAAATGCATCTATGTGGTGTATCTCCAACCCTTCAAGCCTATTGTTTGAACCACATATTTGACACCACTTTGTAACATACCTAACCCACTAAACTATCTTAAGGAGTTGGTGTTATTAAAAATCATCTTCCTTCAACCCCCTTAAAACTCATTTATGAGACTCCTCTCATCTTTCACTTGTCGATATCATTTCAACAATCTAAATTTCAACCAAATTTGGTATTTGGAGATATAGTTATGCTTGGTTGAATATTTTACCTTCAAATCACCATGTTAGCATCTATACTAGTGCCACATGGTAGACAAGTGGAAATTCTTTACCGATATGCTACATGTGGCAATCCCTACTCAAGTGTCATTATTGCATAATGCCATGTCCTCATGAAGACATGTTAGTTTTTTCTCACATAGGGATCTAGGATTTCCAATAAATCCCCTATTATTATTTTTAATATTTCCAATCGTCTACATCTTGGATTTTAGTTTTTTGTTTAGAAAACTACTCCTTATTCTTTATTTTTCATTCGGTCAACAATCACATCTAGATTTGGGAAAATTCCCATTAAAAAAAAAGGTGTCTTTCTAGATTTACACTAATCGAAGCATATACTAATCCATGTCACAACCACAGGGATGCCACATGTGCCTTTACATCAACATTTTTGCAGCTATAATCCACATTATCATTTTCCATGCTATCATGCCACATCAATGATATGTCAGCATGCCATGTCATTCAAAATTATTCTGTGTGTTGTGTCAGCATCACCTTTCCGTAGGGTCTGAGAATGTTCACATGGACTCCACATAACCTTCCACATGCCCTATTTTGCTAGTAATTAGATTAGGGTTTCTCTAAAAGGTTAGTCTTATAACTTATCCATATTTCTAGATCCCATGCATCCTTACCATGAGGGTTCCTTCACACAAAATTCCATTATATGTGATTCCACCATCCAACCCATTAGTCATCCAAGTTTTTCTCAGGGCCAATTAAAAATTTCCTTAAAACGCCTAGATATTCAAATTTTGACAAGTGTTAATGCCCATTTCTCTCCCTTTATTAATTTCATATTCTCATTGGCACTGTAATTGATAGATAGGTTATGCACTATCAACAAATTTATAGTGCTTAGATTTATAATATTCAACAAATACCACTAGTTCTCTTTACAGACATAAGCCCCCTTTTGGCTAATATTTTGGTCACAACCCCCCTTCTAGATCATATGCCCAGAGGCTAGGGATGTAGTTTCCATTTCACAAATTTCCAAAATTTAGGCATTCAATAGCCTATTAGAAGTTATTTCATGAAGGTTGAAATTGACTTTGACCACGAGGGCTTCACTTGGGGAGCAATACCATACCACACTTCAACATGGAAAATATTGTGCATAAATTCTTCTAAATATGTTGATATCCTCATGATCCTATAAAGGCATCCAAACACTTCATTCCTTTTCCATTTACCATAATTTTCTTCTAACGAGTCAAAGAGGCCATTGTTCATAGTTTCCTCAATTGAAGTGAAACTTCTCACTCTCCTCAACCAAAAAAAAAGAGCTTATATCCCACCACAAAATGAACTAAAATCCAACATCAAGGCCTACATTCAAAAGGAACACATTTATTTTCAGGAGGAAACATCAAGAAACCTCCAAGTCTTTTGATTCGAGAACAAGTATACCTTTCAACTATTCAATCATACATCAAATTCAAAGTTTCTCTAACCTATATAAAGAAAATCAAACTCCCTTGGATGAGAACCATAGAGAATATTTCACAACCAAACAAAAATCATGGTTTTCTAAGAGACTAAGGAGTGAGCATCCTCTATCTTCTCAACCATAATGATTTACTAGCAAAAAGGCCCATTACAACCATAAACATTAAAGATAACTAAGACTAAGTTTCTCTCAATCCCTTGCTCAAAATAATAAAAACACATCGTAAGAGAACATTAAGACCAAAAACTAGGCACATAAGTATTTCAAAGCCATCATAGCCAAATTTGTCACTTTGTACCAAGATTAGGTATCACATAAACCAAAATATATGTTTAGCAAGAAAGCACATAAGGATACATAGTTTGTCAATTATCATTTCTATTTCAATGAATATGATTTGCATCACAAATTTTAAGTCTGCAAGGGAACTTATCGAATCAAATGTCAAATGCTAATTGCAACTAATGAAATGTGAGCCACATTCCACCCCACCAATTAGATTTTTATTCTATCCTTTGCAGCTAGCCACCCCTGAGCCAAACCATGAAGTGAAGAGAGAATTTGTCACTCAGCATCATAGGGTGCAGTCATGAAGGCCATTCTCCTTCATCAAATCAAGCTCATCAGTTTCTCTTGAAATCCCACTAAACCTAGAGTCTACCCAAATATTATCGTTGGTTTCTTAGATATCCTTCACAACAAGCACCCATAGAGAAGTTCTCACTTAGGTCATCAATGGTGTAAGGATGAAGGCCATTCTCCTTCATCCAATCAAACTCATAAGTTCTCTTGAAATTCCACTAAACTTAGGGTTTTCCAAACTATAATGGTTAATTTCTTAGTTTTCCTACACCGCAAGTTCCAAGAGGGAAATTATCTCTCAAGCAACCAATCGTGTAAGGATGAAGGTCATTCTCCTCCATCCACATAAAAACTAGTATAATGTCTTTCACCCTACTGAGCTAGGGAATTTATCATTCATAGTTTGGCCACAATGGGCTTGCATAGGACAAAGGGAGTCCTTTTCTAATCTAGCAGTCCCTCGATACATTCTCTTTCTCAATGGTTTTTGTGCTTAATTATGCAAATTTCCTTAGTAATTCTTATCCCTATCCCTATATCTTCAATTAAAGACTTCAAAAATAACTTTTGTCACCAAATCAGTTGGATTACAGTCACACATAGATTGTTGTGTCTCAGTAACCTCATGATATGATTTTTTTTCCTTTTCAATGCATGATCCTCCTCTACTCACACTCATGGATGACCACACTACTTTGTCTCTCTTGTCCCCCACCGCCACCCTCCCCCCCTTGCGCCCCAACACCTACTCATCTTAATTATCTCTCGTTAATGGATTTCCTCCACAATTTTCTTATTTGATACATTTATATGTCAAATATGCTAGTTGTGGTGAATATTAGAAGTTTTGGGTTAGACCTGAAAGGTCTCTAAATAGGTACTCTGGTCGTACATTTTGAGGAGAAAGTTGGAATACAAACCCACTACTTCCATAAAGATGTAGTCTACTACCACACTTCTCATTAAATATTTTGTTGAGAAAAAATGAAAATATATTTGACTCAACATTTGACTCAATCAAATATATCATTAGTAAAAAATAATTTCATAAATCCATTTTTCTACCTTCCCTCGCCTCTCACGAATTCTTATACTTTGTATCAAAGCTCCACTTTTTCATTAGTTATTATTAAACCATAATCACAATTATTGCACGTCTTTTAAATTATTTAAATTTACACATCCATATAGACATCAT
>APFE030131582.1:170194-197995 GCA_000404065.3 Pinus taeda | reverse complement strand
GTTTGAAATCCAATCAGAAAATCTGATTGGTGCTATTATTCCTGCTTTAAACATCTTTTGTACTTCCAGTTCCATTGCTGGGAGGAGCATGGGATTTTTTCTCCTCAATTTTTGCTTAAAGGGCTTCTGATTGGGCTTGAGTGGGATTGTGTGCTGTATAACGGAGGTGTCATAGGACTTAAGGTCCTCATAACTCCATGCAAATACATCTTGAAATTCTTTAAACAGATCAATGTATTTAGGCTTTTGGTCAGGAGGTAGGGCAGCTGATAGTTTTATGATTTTGGGGCTTTGGACTGTCCCTATGTTGTGTTCTTCAATGGTAGTGTTTAAGGGTTCAAATTTTGGTTTATTAGGGACATCATTAGAATCAAACATATCTTCCAATGGAGCTAAACCTATGGGCAGAAGATTGTCCTTTAACTGTATTATTTCAGTTTCATCCATAGGCATCCGTTCACAGTCAATCTGCTGGATTTCTTGAATGGTATTCTGTTTGAAGATCGTAGGGTTTAGCATTTGGAAGGCTGTTTTGGGAGACAATACTTGACTGTTTTTTAAATTAAGTATTTGCGATTGACTTGCTGGTTCTGTGTCTATTTTCAGACCTGAAAATTCTTCTTGCAAAGTCAGAAAGTTGTTGATTTGTTTATCATTATCAAATACTTGCCAGTCTTTTATGTTATTTGGGACTGATGGTCTGTGTCTCACCTCAGCTGTGAAACGGTGATTGGGGTCAAAGGGCAGCTTGCAAGTACTTGCAAACATGGCTAGACTGTGAGCATGCAGGTTTTGTGACTTAGGAACTTTGGTGACTTGGGAATCAACAAAAAACTTAAGTAGCTCAGAAGCCACAGTTCTGTATGATCTAAGTCTATTATCTTTGGTAACAAATTTGCCCCTAACCTGTTGGATAACCAAGTCAGAATCCCCTAGGATTGATACTCTTGTAACTTGAAGGGATTTCACCAACTTGAGGCCTAGTAACAGGGCCTCATATTCAGCCATATTGTTGGTGCATCTAAAATTTAGTCTATAAGCTCTTCCCTCTGCGTGACTACCCTCCTTATTGTGCACCCATACCCCTGCTCCTGCCCCTAGCTTGTTAACTGATCCATCAAATTCTAGGAACCATAAGCTTTCTTTTTCTAGGGGTTTTTGAATGAGGTCTGTGTGGGATGAATTGATGATTTGTAGGATGGGCTGATTGGTTGGCTTGGTTTGCTTGACATCCACTTCACTTGGTAGAATTGCTTTGTTTTCTAGGAAAGCTCCTTTTTCATTGTTTTGTTCAATTATGGTTGCTTCACTGTCATTTGTTTTGTTGGTATGAGTTTTGCCTTTGTTTGATTTAGTTTGTGCTTGGATATCAGGCTCTTCTTGTTCAATTTGATTGGTTTTAATTATATGAGCCTTTTCCTTGGTGTACCTGCTTGTATTGTCATTGTAAAGGATGTATGAGTCTATGTCAGAGTGGACAGCATAAATGGGAAAGTTTTGAGGCTTCTCTGTACTACTGACCATGTATTTCATTAGTGACTCTCTATACAACCTCTTGGGTTGACCAAAGACCGTGATAGTAGCATATGACATGTCTAATTGGAGAGATCCTTGAAGCTTGGCTCCCCATGATCTTGACAGCAACATCCCATATTTGGGTGGGATATCAGCAACAACCACATCCATTAGGATTGTTTTGTTCGGGTACTGAACTAAGGACACACATAGGTCTTTTATTAGGCCTAAACACTTGACTTGACTAGAATCAAATGAAAAAAGGTCTTTGTATGGTCTAGTAATATCCAAATTCAACCTTTCCATTACAGATTTGGGCATTAAGTTGTGAGAAGCACCAGAATCAAACATTGCATTGTGTAAGATTTTGTCATGCACATGCAGGCTGACATAGAATGGTAAGACTCCTGAGCCAGCTATTTTTCCATCAACCTCTGGGCCAAAAAGCAATTCTGGGGTATCATCTAATACATTGACATTGTCCACATTATCTTTGTTTTTGCTATGGGTGAGTTGCAGAGATCTTTGAATTTGCTGTTTATAGATCTCATTTTTGGCTAATTCTGCCAGAGGTATGGTTATCTTCAGTTTTCCAATCTCAGTTTCCAAATCAAAGGGTTTTTCTGATTGTATTTTGGTAGTATGGGTGAACTTACTGTCCTTATCTGCTGAGATTTGTTCCTGATTTTGGGGTTTGTTCTTGTTGATCACCTCCTGAGGCTCTTTGCTTGATTTGGGCTGCTCAACTGATGGAGTAGGTGGATTCAGTGACTGTTCAGTGATGTCTTCTATAGTTACTTCATTTGAGGGAGAATCAGTTGTGCTTTTTGGTTCTAGAACTATGGCACCTCTGGGTTGTGGTTATCTTTTGTTTTCTCAGGTTGTGTTACATTCACAGTCCTACTTCTTAACTTGTACTGTTTATGAACTTCATAGACAGCAGTATCATAGCCTTGTTTGAAATCAAATGATTCTCCTGAACTTGTCTGAAACTGTTTACTATCCTCTTCATCCTGATCTTCCTGACTCAAGAAGACTTGGTGCTTGTTGTCAAGCCCCATTAGGTGGATATGAGTGTCTTCTGCTTGTTCTTCAGATGTGGAAGTTTCAGCATAATTTTCTTGAAATGGTGGTCTTATTTCAGGATCAATATTAGCTTTGCTACCACCAGGATTTTGGTTCCTCCTAAAATTTGGATTCCTATTAGGATTGTTTGGTGATGCTTCCCATAAGGATTTTCTTTCCACAGATTCTACCCTATCCCCTAACCTTTTCATACCAGAAATTATTGCATCTAATTTTTGGTCTAAGGCAGAGGGCTCTTCCTTGAAAACAACCCTCTTTTCTGTTTTAGCCCTGTTCCTCTTGGCAATCAGATTTGCTTCAACTGTTACAACAACTCTCTGAGCTTCTTCAAGGGTTTGAGGGGCTCTTTCCTTCAGTTGGTAGGCCATATCTGGGTCAAATCCATCTGGGAATTTGTATAAGGCTAAATCCGGAGGAGGTCTTAGGTTTTGAGGTATAGCATTATAAACATTGTTGAACCTGGCACAGTATTCCAAAACAGTCTCTTGGGGACCTCTTCTAATCATGTCATACTCTCCAAGTATGTGTAAAGGGTCCTTCTTTTTCTCCCATCTATTTGTAAAGGATTGGTATAGCTCATCAGGGGTAGCAATGCTATTTGCAGGCAGAGACCTAAACCAGGTCCTCACATCACCTGTTAAGCTTTGGACAAATATTCTCATCCTTACAGTTTCATCATCTATTTCATAATTTTCAAAATGATCTTGCATTTTCTTAGCATGTTGAATGGCAGAATAAGGTCCTGTGGAGTCAAAGTATGAGATTTTGGCCTGGTAGTCCTGAGGTAAGGCTACTGGATTGGCAGGCAATTGCAGAGGTGCGTACCTGGCCATATTTGCTGGATTTTGGGGGTTAACTAGGACAACTGGGACCAAAGGAACAAAAGGTATGACAGGGGTAATAGGTACAAAGGGTGTGACAGTGTGGGATGAAAGGACTTGTGTGGGAGAAGAAGGGATTGGTGGGGAACTTTGGGATGTGGAAGGGGAGCTAGGGGAATTAGGGGTAGAAGAACGGAATAGGACTTTGACTGGAGTGGGGATTGGGTTAGGAACCTCTGGCTGTTGACTGATGTCAGCAAGGTGGTCTTGTAGTTGTTGGTTCCTAACAAACTTAGGGATGGTATTAGGATTTTCGAAGATAGTGGGAGGGTTGGGATCAAGGTTGTTCCTTGTGTACCGGAGGTTCTTCTTAGGAGCCAGTTTCTAAGCCAGTTCAATAAGATTTTATGGACGTTTTGTTTAACAAGGACTGATCAGGAGCCCTAAAATTCTGTGTAAAAAAAGGTCTGGTTCAGCTCTTCCTTTAGGCTACAAGTGTTTGTATTGGAGCAGCTTAGAGGTGTCTTAACTGATATTTAGACTGTGAATATGATTTCTAGGCTTTAGATCCTGAACTCCCCAGTGGAGTCGCCATTTATGTTAACACCCAGGTTGTTCTCTTTGACTCCTAAGAGAATACGGCCGGGGTAACCACTAACCAATCTTTGGGCTACAGCTTTCTAGCCTAGCTGCAGTCAGAGAGGGCTCTCTCTATTAGTTTTGTCACTGCTTTCAGTGAGGGTCTTAGGCTAGTTATGAAATGAATTTTTTGGTTGTTTCTATCTGTTTGGTTGGGAGGATGCTTATGATTGTTTTTATCTGTTTGGTTGGGAGGATGCTTCTGATTCTTTTAGAGTATATCAGCAGGCAAGATTAATCCATTGGGCAATGGGGTCTAGGACTGTTTTATCTTGAAATCTTGATTTCGGTGAGGAGGGAAGCTACAGGGCCTGTGTGCATTTCATGAAACAAACTATAAATAGTGAAAGTGAGGTGAATACATCTAGCAATGAGCAATTAAGATTTCGTTACTTAGCTGTATGCTTGTGAAAAGGCTTGTTATCTAGGAGCAATTACTTGAATTCCTAAACAACAATACACAGTGAAGATATGGTTTTAAAGGTAGCAGTTAAGAATTACGCTTTAAAACACCTTATCAGAAGAAAAACATATGAGACAGTTCAGATTGAGCTCAGGGTAGTCAATGACCAAGTCCTGATACTATCCTTTTTCTTCACTATCTAGAGTTCAAACGCATAGAAAACATGAGATACATATGAAATAACGGGAAACACAGGTGAAATAAAGAGTCATGAAGAAAACTTATTTGAACCATGTAATGCAGAGGAATCTTGCTGCTTTAAGCCACACACCACCAAGAGATCAATAGACAAACATCTTTGTAGAAATCCCACTGCCTTTGTATTAAACTGTCTGAAAGTTTACAATATCAGAGATACAGAGAAGATATCAGGAGAATTTCTTACATCCGGAGTCCAACCCCTCTAAACAAACGCGAGGGTGAATATATAGAGTTTTAGATACAAAAATATCTCAGGAATGGAGTCATCTGAGAGGAAAAAATATCTTACACTTGTACAGAGAAAGTCGATGAGAAGTTATTGCAAGTGTAAATGTTTCTTTTAAAGCTATGAACTCCTGATATGATAACCTTTTGACTTTTGAGTGCTGCGGAGTTAATTGGGCGGCTTTTCATAAATAAAGCATTGAAGTGCTTTGTTGCTACTGATTTTTCTGTATCTTTCTTGACTCTGCCACCTGTACCTGCTGCTGTTGCTGCTGATGCCGAGTATCTGTGCTGAGTTGGCTCAGTGTCTTTATGCTTGCTGAAATAGCTTTGGCCACCTATAGGTGCAATATAGACTGTATTGCTGCAATAAAGTTTTTTCTTCCTTAGCCTTGGTTCAAAAGTAGCTTTACCAAGTCCTGCCACGTGTCTGGATGGGGAAGCTGGTGCTTCAAAATTGACCCTATTGTCTCATCAGCTTCTGTGTACTTATAAAAATCAGGAGGCTTATCAAATAAATGTGCTACCTCATTTTTAATAAAAAACAAATTATCTAATTTATTAAAAAGAGCTTGTCCTGTTAATGGGCCTGTTGTAGATGACCCAGAAGCCTCAGCAATCTGCATGGCTGAAAAAGTACTTAATCTTTTAATGTACTTCTCATAAGAGAGAAGCTTTCCTGATTCCTCCAAGCTTGGAAGCCCTTTGTCCTGCAGGGCTGTGAACCTATTCTGGAACTTAGTAATATCTGCTTGCATATCATGTACCCTTCTGTCCAGTGTTTGAATTAGGTTCTTCATCGTTGTGGTTCTCTTAATTATGGAAATAGTTTCAGTTCTGTTAGCAATTCCCATTTGGATCAACTGAGAACTATTTCTATAATTCAAGATTTCTATCATCTTTGGGGCAAGGTCTGCCATATTGCCTAGGTCATTTCTTGCTCTGTATAGCTCCTTCTTTGCCTTGCCAATGAGTCTTATTTGCTCATAAATAGCATCAATGTACTCCCACTGGTTAGTGATTGCTTGTCCAATGGCAGTCCATATCACTTGCTTGATCTCTGCTGTTACTTTGTCAAAACTGAGCTGCTTTTCCAGCTCTGCAATAGTCTTCTTCAGGGTTTTTACTTCCCTCTCTCTCTCAGCTACGTTCTGCTTAGACTTATCATATTTTTCCTCTATTTTTGCTAAGCTTTCCTTGGCTTTGTTTAGCTCTGTCACTTGAGCTTCCAGCACTTGAATTTCCTGCCTTAACTTCTGCATATCTAGGCTCTCGGCCTGCTCTGTTGGTGGTGCAGTAGTGGCTGGCTTTGTTGTAGTTGCTTCTGTTGTAGCTGGAGCTTTTTCTGTTGGAGTTGTCTTTGCTGCCTACTATGGAGGGATATCCTCTTTAGGGGTTTCTTCTCGGTTTGTTTTCTCTGTGGGTGGTTGAGAAGATTGCCCTTGTTCACCCTTCTGTATAACTGCTTCTAGGGTGTTCTCTGTGTCCAGCAGCTTTTGCTGGGTGTCCACCAGTTCCTTATACAGAGTCATCAGCAGTGCAGTGATATCCTTATCTCTTCTTTGTTGGGCCACTTCATCTGTTTGCGGATGTATAGTTGGTGGAATTTTCATCCTCTTCTTGATAGCAGCTACATCCGCATCCCTTAGTTTAAGGACCTCTTGAATGGCCTTAACATCATTGGGATCATGCCCAAATTCAATGATGATGTCCTCCAGCGCCTTGATTCTATTGTCCTTGGCTTGAGAGGATGCCCTCTCCAACTCAAGCTGTGTTGCTGTGTTGTTCAAACTATTCTACAGCTTATAATTCACCAAGGTCTTATCTGCCAGGGAGGCATAGACCATCTCACCCGTTTGCTTGTGAAGCTCAATCTGGTCCATAGGGTGGATATCTTTGGCAAGGACTTCTAAGTTTGTCCTTATGTAGTCTGCAGTTGATTGAGGTCGCTGCTCAATGGGACTAAAATGACTCAAAGTCAATTTAGCTTCTTGTACATCATAGGCAGCCATCAGCCTTTGTTGATTTGATGGAGCCATGTTTAACAGATAATTGTATAGCTTGATTTTGAGTGGCTCACTCCTCCTCTTAGCATCCTTGAAGAAGTCCTTGATGCCTGCAGTTCTGCTTTTATCTTGCCCTGAGGAGCTGACCTCCCCAAGTGCTGTCCTATCCTGCTCTTGATGCATTGAGCTAGCAGAAGCCTCAAAGCTTTGTATTTCCTCTTCTCCAAATGGATTTAGCCTCTGCCTTTTTTCTAAACCTTCTGTGAGAGGGGTCTCCCTATCTCTTTTCCTGCTAATATCCTCCCTTAGAGGAGTTTGGAGGATTGAAGGATCAGCACTAGAATCTTGTCTAGGAGGAGCCATGCTGGTTGTTTTCTCTTGGGTGGCTGCCTGGCTTTCTCCTTTTTGCTGTTCCTGATTCTATCGATCAGGTTGTTGCTGATTTTGTTGTTGTTGCTCCTGCTGGCCCTGTTGGCCCTGTTGGCCCTCTGTTTCTTCCATTACCTTGCCCTTTCCTTTGTCTTGCCCTTGCTTTGAAGCTTGTGCTGCCCCTTCTTGTGTTGCAAATAAGGAAGTTGGCGCTGTTGTATGAGGACTGGGTAGGGTAGGCACCTGTGAAGGACACTCCAAGTCACCCATTTTCAATAAATGTCTTCTAGCCCTGTCATTTAGCTCTTCTTGGGTCAGGGGCTCTATCAAGGTGTTTTTCTGCCATTTTGGCTGGTTTGCATGTCTTGTTATGAGAATCATGTTCTGATGCTCATAACCGGCGAGTTTGTATTTTATTCTCCTCTTGGATATGAAACCATTGGGGTCATATGGTTTCCATAGGAAGCTCTGCGTTAGGCCTAGGCCTTCTAACATTCTTTCTGCTTCCTTCCATCCTTCTCTTCTATTTAACACAATATGCCCAAGTTGGTTTTTGACCTTAAGTTGTGCCTTCTTGCCCCTTCCTGAAAAATGAACTAAATCTACATAGGCAAACTGTCTGAAATACTCTAGGGCAAAGAGCCGCATAGGCACATACCTGGGCAGCCTGAATGGTCTTAGCTCACAACCATATATTCTGATCACTGTGTGATGCTGGTAGAAATACCAGTCCCCTATGCTATAAGCAGTGGATAGTTGTAGTATCCTCTTCATATCATCGGTGAGTCTTGGAGGAGGCTCTGTTAGAAGCAGGGACATGGCTGGATGGATGAATAAGTCTATAAACTCACAATATGTGTAGGGTGAGTAGGCATTGTGATGGAAGATTGAACTCCAATATACAACCGATCTCGGGTTTCCTGCAGCATCATGTCTCCTGATCTCAAAAGAGAATTTCTCATATTGGTGATAGAGGATAAGATGATAGATGTATGAGGTGTATCTAAACACCCTCTCTCTGGGTAAATGCAGAAACTGCTCATGTATTTTGTCTGAGATGAATGTAGCATAGTTGTAGCAGATAGGGGTCTTCCCAGGGGCAAACATTAACATCATAACTAATACAGTTTCCTCTATAAACTCCATTGATCTATATCCCAGAATTGAGCTTACCATATGGGCTAGGTCTAGTCCAAGTTGATTTAAATATCCATCAAAGATAGGAGGATGCAATACTGTGTCTGATTTGCTAATAAACAGCTGATTAAACCTTAGGATCTCTGCCTCTGTGAGTGTCTTGGTCCCTTTGTTGATTAAGTCCAGCAGGGACAAAGGAACCATTTTCTTGTCAGTTCTGAACTGAGCCATGTCTCTGATGGCCTGAGGGGTGGTATAGAACACAACTTCACCCTTGGGATTTACAACAGCTCTCTGAGATGGCTCATATTGACTGGCACAAAGATAAATTAGGTCAGGGAATTGCCTGACCAGAGACATTTTAAAAGTTGGCAGGGCAAACTCCCAGATGCCTAAGATATCTGTTCCCTCTCTGTGTTTGGCCCTGAAATCATTTAACAATTGAAGGTGAGGGGTGCATCCTTGCCTGGAGTCTTCTGAGATCTGATAATCCAGGTCTGCTAAGTCCTGCCAGTCTAGCTCCCTCTGAGGAGCATTCAGAGGAGTGACATTGAGGATTTCAGGGGTTTCCATGCTTTATGCAAATAATAACTGAAATGCCGTTTGAAACAGTGAATTCTGATAGGAACCAAGGTCAACAGGGTTGGTTTACAATCAGGATGACAATGCTGGCCCCTTAGGAAGGGTTTTTAGCGGCAAGGAGACCTCCTTTGTCAATTATAGGAGTTTACTCAGGAGTTCACGGTTGCGCGAACAAGGTAGGTTCTTTTAACTGGTTTTGCAGTGAGTTGGAGGTCTCCAACACTGTATTTTGATTTTAATTGGTCGGATAGGGAAAAACACAGTTGGTTTATCGGTGAATTTCACATCTTACAGGCTTTCATGGCGGGTTTTACAGAAAATTCAAGAAAAACCAGTTAAAAGAGGACGAGGCTGAAATACCTGGTAAACAATGGTCTAGGCTGAAGAGTGCAGCTGGATTTTGCGCGCGGGGTGCTTCGGAACTGGTTGCAGGTTGGCTGGTGGCGCAGGCGTCGTAAATCCCATGCAGAGGACTAACAGGAAAATTTCGAAAAATTATGAAAAATGGTGAAAATTGGCGAAAATATGGCTTTTTGGCCTTTTTGGCGCGCTTTATGGATGACGTCAGCATGGCGGCCCGGTTTGGGTGACGTCATCATGACGTCATCATGGTGACGTGGCAGTCAGCGGTAGGTCCACGGGGGCGGTGATGTGGGGGCCGGGTGGACGAATCAAGAGCGAGGCGGGATGAACTAGCGGTGACGTGCACGGCAGCTGGATGCAATCGTGGACAGGACAGGTGTCGCCATATCGGAAGGGGTCCTGTACGTCGGACGGACTGTCAGGCATCGCTCCGATGCAATCATATGATGTCGCGTGCCCCTGTGCTGATGCTGGCCTGACGTAAGCGTCTGACAGATATCGGAAGGTATCTGTCAGACACGTAAGGCCTTCCGATATTGATAATGGCCCTGGATCTGGAGGCGGGCGATCAGACGGTGGTCATGCGCCCAACCTGCGCAGACGAAAACAGCTCCTTTGGTTAATGTGCAAACGTCGGGATTGCCCGAAATCAACCTCCGCCGTGGATTTGGACCTGGCGCGATCTGACGGTCCCCGGGTGGGCAACCTGCAAGGACAATACGGACCAGCGGGCGGGCAATAAACAATAATTTTCTTCTGCAGACGTGGACGGCGGGGCCCTCCGGGTGATAAATATTCTTTGTTGGTGAATTTTCAATGGTTTTTCTTGCCAAAGTATTGCTACCCGCCAACATTAGAAAAATGAGCTATTCAAAGGTTTTTATAAAGTTTCAGGTGTTATTATTTCCGAAGGCGGAAACTTTGGAAAAAGGGGTTTTTTAAACAGATTTATGAAAAATGAAAAAGGTGAACGACCCCCGACCTTAGGATAAAGCGGGGAAGGGTGATTTTGTAAGGTTTTCCGCTCATTGGAATAATTTTATGGGTTTTTGAAGGTTTTTTAATGTTTTTTCAAGGTTTTCAAGGTTTTTCAGGTTTTTCAGGGCAACATGGCACTTTGGGTAGGGAAACTGATCTGAGGTGGAGCAACAAGGTGAGTCATGGGTTCTTGACCTTGACCAGGTGTCAATTCAAGCCCCAGGGATAGAATATTATGGCTATAGTGCCAGGGAGGGGATATTTATGCATTGTGGGGTTTATACACCATGGTGTTTATAATACTAGGGATAAAGGGGTATAGGGAGCTAAGTAGTAGAGTTAGTTGTTAATATGGAGGGAATCATATGAGTAAGGGCTAAATCAACCAAGTTTTCTCTGCAAATAGCTTAAGATTAGGAGTAGTTCAAAATGAAAAGATTTTTGCACAAGAAATGTGGCTTCTCAAAGGCATAAGAATGTAAAACATTTGAATTTCTATGCTTTGTGCAACTTGGGGAAAGGGTGTTAGTAATGAGTAATTTACAGATGAGAAACAAGGGAGTTAGTCATGCTCCAGAGTGCTGCTCTTCCTGCAGATGTTTCAGCAACTTTGATTTTGAAAGAGACACCATTTCTGCAACCCCATCTAGCTACCCAACTAGTTTTCCTAGCATTTTTTGTTCCTTCTTGGAGGGTGCACTTGGACTTGCAAACCCTTTGAATGCCTTTTCTTTTATTGGCTTTTTCTCACATTCCCTATCTAATACAACCCTTATTCCTTCCAAGGTCCCAGATTAAACAGTTGGGAACCTTTGTTTCTCTACCTAGCTACTTGATCTGCCAAGATTAAACAGTTTGGACAGATATCATTCTCTATTCTAAACAAGGAAATTGAAAACATGGCATGGTCCAGATTAGACTGTTGGACCAGCCATCAAAATTGAGTTTTTATCAAAACTGATACAGACATTGCCTTCTCAGGGAAATATGAGATCTTTGCAGTTGTCAAAGTAGAGCATATTTGGACCTTTGATATCCAATCATGAAAAATGAAACCTATTGGTATAGGTATCCAACATGGTCATTAGATATAAGAAGGGCATACACAATAAATTTGTCGATATGTTGTCTAAGCCAATCATAAATGCATCTACTATACTTAATCATAACTCAGTAATGCATGAAAGCTACATTGAATAATATGCTCAAGATGCAGATTTTAAATATGTATATGCAACTTTAAGTCATGGCAAACAAGTAGAAGAATTAAATTATCATGTTAAGGACCAACTCTTTTATCATTTGGGAAATTTATGCATTTCTCAAACTGAAAGAGTTAATATAATCTAAGAAGCACATACTTCTCTAATATCAGGTCATTTTTGTGTAAGTAAAATAGTTGCACAGCTGCAAAGGTTCTGTTATTGGCCAAGAATGCATGAAACAATTTATAGATATGTTAAAGAGTGTACCATGTGTGCTAAAAGCAAGCCCAGTAATAGAAAACTAGGCTTGTACACTCCACTACCAGTTCCTTCTCGTCCTTGGGGAAGTGTTTCCATGGACTTTGTTGGGGGATTGCAAAAATCTAGAAAAGGTCATGACTATTTATATGGTATTGTGGATAGGTTCAACAAAATGTGTATTTTAATACCCTGTAACAAGCAAATTATAGCTGAAAAAATAGCGAAGTTGTTCTTTTAGCATGTCTAGGTTCATTTTGGGTTACCCACTTCCATTGTATTTGATTGAGATTCATGATTTGTTGGGAGGTTTTGGTAAAGTCTGTGGGAGTTGATGGACACAAGATTGAAGAAGAGCACAACCTTTCATCCACAAATAGATGGCCAAACAAAGGTGGTCAATAGGACATGGATCCAGTTGCTCAGGGGTTACTGCAGCAAACATCCCAAGCTTTGGGATGAACATTTGTGTTATGTGCAACATGCTTACAATCGTGCTAAAGACTCTTCTACACAAAGATATCCTTCTGAGACTTGTTTTGGTTTTACACCAAAGTCTCCCTTGGATTTTGTCTTTGAAAAAGACATAGTAGTTGATGGACACAGTGATGTGGACAAAGAAACCAAGTTCATTGAATAGATCTAAGAAATTCACTAGGCACTGCAGGAATAGATGGAGAGAATCCAGGCCAAGTACAAGGAAAGACATGCTAAGCATTGAATTGAGCATAGCTTCCAAGTTGGTGATCAAGTCTGGCTATACATTAGCAAAGACAGAATGCAAGGTGTGTTATAGACATATTTGGGCACTGTAATCCCAATCACATATGTCCATAAACCAAGGGCTCCTAAACCCCTAAAAGTGTTGTTTCATACCCTAAAGGAACAAGCCCAGCTGATTACATCACTTTCCAGAAGTTCTCCCTGAAAAATTGCTCAGAACTGGTCAAAACTGGACCATATAGCCTGCTCCATGCTAAGAGTGTGATGCATACTAAAAAGCCCTTATATAGGGTACGATGAGCGAGAGAATACAAATGGCAGAGGCAGTTTGCTAGGTGGAAACCCAAAGAATCTTCTAGAAACTACTCAATTGACACTTGACTCTCTGAATTCACCCAGGGATGAGTAAGAGATCATGAAATCTCCAAGTGGAACCAAGAACTATCAGTGAAATGACACTAATCAAAAACCCAGAAGCTGACTCACCCACCTACAAATATCTATATATGGATCCCGCATCCTAGAGATCCAGAGGCTGAAATTTTGTATTTTGTAAGGAAGTGTTGTTGGTTTCTCTGTGAAACATTGTATTGTTGGGTGATCTAGTATTTTCATGAGGTGAAGACGGCTTTCATGCTGGGAGGATGGCGCTAGATCAGACAGTTGGGTTGTAATACTCTCTTCTACTACTTCTATCAATAAAGCTATTTAAGTTTTCCTCCATATGCTTGTATATCTCTGAATCTTGTATTTGTTTATGCATGTGTATGGTTAATGTACATCTGATCCTATGTTGTTTATGGTTATATATCTCTATGCTTTGATGGTATTCTGTTGCTTTGACTCTACAGGTGTTCTTTGAAGCAGGACAAGTGAGGAAGGAGTGGCAAAGCTCTATCATAGGAGGGAGGAAACAAGTAAGGAGGCAAGCAAATGACTAAGGTTGGTGCTCTCTACTTCTCTCTAATCTATCTCTTATAAAAGAAAACACAAGTAAATTTAAATTGTTTGTTTCTAAGATAGCTACCCATCTTAGTGGGACTAGCAGCTCTGAATGGACACTAGTTTTCCTGATAAAAAAATGGCAACTATGCTGGGGAACAAATAGTTTGTTTGTTTGTTTCTATTTTTTTGCTTTATAAACTACAAATGGAGCTTGAAGTTAAGCCTGCTAGCCTTTGAACTACATTTTCTATGTAAGTGCAAAGTAGATCCACGCTGCTTCAGTAAATCTTTGGGTTTGTTTATGAACTGAACAACTAACTTGCAAACATCCTAAGAGCCCTAGTGATAGCTCAAATAACCTCATTATATCAGCCCCTATACTTTGTGTATACTGTCTCATCCCTACACCATTGCACTGTCTCTCATTGGAAACCTGGATGGGTGACACCTCCCATGTGTTGCAGGTGAGATGTATCCATGTTTCCCTGTGTTACAGGTGCAATGATTGAATGAGACTATTTCTACCTCCAGATTTTGGTTTTTCCTTCATTGTTCTCAACTCTATTTAGTAGTTTTGATGTCTATGATCAATATATCACTGTTAAAACTCTCTTCCTTTACATTATTCAACCTCTATTTATAAAGAATTGTGAATGTTTTTATGTATTTTTAATCATTTACAATTCTCTTTTGCAAACAATAGCTTAATTGAACTATCGTCTTTTGATTTGAAAGTGTCGCAAGTGTCATTTTCAGTCAAAGAAAAGAGTGTCGTAAAGTATTCCTCTTTTAGATATTTTATGTTAGTGGAAAAACCTGTGAACAATTTATGAAACCAACGTTTCAGACTAGCTAGGTGAGTCCATCATCAGGGCAATGAGATCTGTATTTTGATAGTTGATTACACTTTTGCCATTGTATTTGATTTGAATCATTAATTCTTTGAAGTGTAGAAAGTAGTTTTCAAGTTGAAATTGAAAGTATCGCCTTAATCTTCCTTTCGTTTTTGAAAAGAAATTTCTGGAGTGTCACCTTGAAGAAAAGTAATTCAAATATGTACTTAGTTTTCTTTTTGTCATTCACACATTAAGGAAACTGAAAAAAAAAAATGCATTCATGTGCATTTGCATTTAGACTGCATGCAGAAATTAATTTAGGAAAAGTGCATCTAGTGTGTGCTCTCTGCTCTATGTTGAAAGAATTTTACTTCTCTTTCCTTAGTAGCTAGGATTTTCATTGCTAAAACAAAGTAAACGACCGTTTATCATCTTAGATTGCATATTTAGGGATTGTATATCTACATCACGCAGTGAACCTTAAAGGAAAACTTCTTAAGAAAGATCAATTGTAAAATAAACCTTAATGAACATAAAAATTCTTTGGAGCCTAACGCACAACATCTAGAAGTCTAGGCTAGAGGCATATTCCGGCGTCGTAAAGCCTGGTAACTATCGTTTTCTTTGTAGGTTGGGTGATTCCTCCTCTTTGATATGGCAAGTGCCAGTACAGACTTGTGCTCCCACGTACCATCCAGTATATATTGGGAGACCACAATAGGCTATATCCTTTATCCTTAGGAATCTGTGCCTGCCGCCCTATCGATCACAATGCATTGAACACAGCATTTGGGAAGATTGATTGCCGTATGTGAAAAGTATTCTGTAGTTTTGCAATTCGTTTGGTAATCCCTCTATCTAGATTTCAAGAGTAGTCACTTTCATTCCTTTTCAAACTCCTTAAAAGAAAAGGTCCATCTGCCCACTTGTCACTTTAGGCTCATTAAAAATCAGAGGTGACTAGAGTCATCTTTAGCTTTTTCTTAACTCTTTAAAATTGAAAAAGCAAGTTGTATCAAAGCATCATAAAATTTATTTTAATTGGAATAACATCATTGTTCCCTCATTGGTCTTAGGTTGAGAAATTGGAGTCTACCAATCAAGGATTTCCCCTTGGGGGGAATCCTACTCTTTTCTCTTCCTAGGGAGATGTTGGTGCTCCACACATGGCTACATTGTCCCTTCCAGGACTCACAATTGGCCTACCATTATGGATTTTCTTGACCTCTATCATTCAAACCATCATAATTCCTGAGCAATCAAATCAGAAACCGAATGATATTAGAGTTTCTCCCCCACCTTCTACTTCGTTTATTTCTCCCTCCCCTTCTTCCTCTTTTCTTGGTGAAACTAGTAACACTAAAAACGAAGTAACTGAGAAGAAGAAGAAAGGGAGGGAGAAGAAGAAGAAGAAGCCAATGGTGAAAGGGGGAAACCATGCATTGTCTGGCGAAAATCCACACATTGCACCATCCAAACCTAAATCTCCATGTGTCATTTGCAAAGTAGACTACTATCATCGAGATTGTCCTTGCATCCTATGGATCCTAAGGGATTGGTCTCCTCGCTTGCACAATCTGGTGTCCTCAACCTCTGACGATCATGTTGAGAGTACACCAACAACTAGTGAAAATGAAGTCAATGGACAAAAAATAAGATCTAAATTTCCTTGTAGATTGGGTGAAGGCAATCATGACCTCCACCATTGTCCTTTCCTGGACGAAGCCAAAAGTGTCTTGGCTAACCGTCTTGATTCACCACAACGACTTCCTCCTGGATACAAGAAACTCTTGCCAAGTCCATCGCCAGTTGAAAATATAACTGACACACCTTTATTGTCAATCAAAGCACCTACCATTTAACATAAACCCTCTGAGTCCACACCAGATCAAAGTTAACAGGTCAAGACAGTAGTCAACCTAGTCTTGTCTTCAGAAGGTCCACCTTCAGATGATACAATCATCAAAGAGAATGAGAATGACACTGTTCAAATTCTTTTTGTTAACATATAATCCAATGAACGTGGGGGAAATCTACCTGTTCCTTTATCGTAGGAAGGAAGTTTGTCAGAGATTCATCCAGCCATTTATTCGGTCCCTCCTCCAAGCAATCTAGTCATTTCCTTCGATTGGAATCTACTAGGGAGACCCCGCCGACCATCTATTGTACCCTTCCGAATCATGGTACAAGCTTATATAATGGTCATGGCTGGCACTATCATATATGAAGGGGCTTCCATGAGTATCCTTTCCTCAACTGCTTGGAAAGCACTTGGTTCACCATTGCTTTTGCCTGAGATTTGAAATATGTTAGGCTTCAACAAAGGAACCAGTCGACCGTTAGGGATCCTTCCAAATTTTCCTATAACTTTGAGAAGGAAAACCATTTATCTGAACGTAATGGTAGTCTAAGGGCCATTATATTACAATCTAATCCTTGGATGTGACTACATTTATAGCATGGGAGCTATTGTTTCCTCACTCTTTCAAGTGGTGCGTTTCCCGTATGAAGGTAGAATGGTCTAGCTCGTAGACCAGCTTTCATTATTGAGTTCAAACACGGTTGCTAGTCAAATGCTATCCCTAACTGGTCTTTTTGCACAAGGAATTTATCATCAACCTCTAGTCAATCCACCTGATGAGTGTGAGTGATTCGGTGAATGTGACTAAACCTAGGGCATGCACCCTGGTCTGCTTTGGCAAGAAAACCCCAGATATAAGGTAGATTTCTGCGTAGGATATATGACTAGTCTGACAAACCCGTCTGTTTAGGAAAATGGGATTAGACTGGAAAAATATTCCCCCGTCAAAGGTTATGTGATTGGAAGTGGAGTCAGCCCTTTTACCTTTTTCTATTTCGATGGACAGAGCCAAGGAAGTGTTTTGTTTTCAAATGCGGATGAAACAACCTTGCTTTAATGCAAGAAATTCCATATCGTAACCTAGAAACTCTACTTTTCTTTATATCTGGGGGCATGCAAACCTTTTTCTTGCAAGTGAAAATCAACCTTTTATTTTCTTATTTTGTAGGCTTATTTTCTTAGTTTGTAGGCTCTCAACCCTTTAAACTCGTAGGTCGGTCGTTTCTAGCTTGCATACAAAAGGCTCTGAAGCAAAGTTGCGCATGGGGCAAGCCTCCTAAAAAATGAACCTACTAATAGGAGACATCCTTATTATATGACTAGCATGAGTAGGATTACATGAACTTCAAGCTTGTTAAAAATAAACCTAGCAATGAGCATATGTTGCCCCAGAGTTTAAGCTCATTAAAAAATGAACCCACCTTTCCGTAAATAACCTTTGTCATTGCATTACTATCAACTTTTGAGCCTTGGTCGTGTTCTTACCATCACCTCCACTTTTTAGCTGATCATACACCTCCACTTGATTGTTTACCCATTTGAGGAACAGTTGTGACAAGTGATTCTATTAGCCACCTTCTTCACATTTCCATGATTGAAAAGTTCCAAACCTCACCTGGGACCAGCTACTACCCGAAAACATCACTTGTTCCTTAAAGATGAGTCTCTTTTAAGCTCTTTTTAGACTCGTAAAATATAAAAATATTGTCGAGCAATTGGCCTCTCTAGCTCATTAAAGTGATTGGAAGTTCCATCCCTCTTGTATTTTAATATTTTTGGACCTGAGGGATCATTACACGAAAAGATTGAGCGCTTGTCTTTTTCAGCTCGTTAAAGTGATTGGAAAAGTCATCCATTTCATATTATTTTATACTTTTTTAGACTCAAGGGATTATACTATCAAAAAGGATTACTAGAGTTTCCTTTTCGTCTCTTTTTAGACTCTCTAAAACTGAAAAGGACCGAGTTATCTTTGTCATTAAACTCATTAAAAAAATAGCGACAAACTTGTCCATTACAGACTAGAGTGAGTTTCACTGTCGCTGGGCTCGCTAAAACATGGCGAAGGGTTTGCCTGAAGGGAAAATTATAGAACATGCATATGTTATCCTATGAAAGCTTGACAAAAATAAAGAGGTACTGGTCAGCAATGACTGAGGAAAAATTGGGAAGAAAACTTGAAGAACTTCATTGATAGCAGATCGCTTTTGAACATGACACTTTCACTCCATCACCATGATTGAGTCGAGTTGGGTTATTCCATTCACCAGTCATACCACCATTGGTCCTCTGCACCATCCATTTTTGGGGTTAACGCTACCAATCCATTTCAGTGTCGCTGATATGTTCAAGAGAAGTCGCTCAAAGAATTCACCAACCGAGCTAACATATCATCCACTACAATACCTTCATGCTTCATTCTTTCATGATCACCACCCTGAACCTTGTATCATCAGATCTTTTTCACCTCCACAAAATCATTTGCTCTGTTTCATGTCGTAGATGTGGGATTCATTAAGGCCCTCCTACGATGGGTCACTTCTTGTTGACATCAACTCATTATCCAAGAATTTTACTAAGGATCAACCCTTTCAGTACTTTGAAGCTTGCATGCCTCAATGACAAGTTTCTCACTTCCAACGATAGGTTTACATCAATGGCCTTCCACCGAAAGATTTTGCATGGTATTTGACATCGACTCATGTATTCACACCATGTTAATTGTACTGCAGTACCTTGAGGGTCATTATCATTATCGGTGATTCCTCTCATGCCTGTTAACATCTTACATCATTAGCTAGTAATCAGGTGATGTCTTTCCATGTTCGACACCAGAACGTCTTTTCACATGGATTGACTTGTACTTCAGGTGAATATTGAACGAGTTTGAAGACCCCGGATCTAGTTTCATCCATTCGGGCTGCGATATATTCCGGAAAATAAAGACATCAAATGTACATCATAGCTGCATAGATAATCATCCAAGCTAAGGGATGATGGCTCTACCAGAATCATTAGTCTGCCACACAGACAGTTGTCTGTCCTATGTACATGAAAATGAATTTACAAAGCTAAGCATGGGAATGCCCGCCTCAGCTAGATCATGAAAATATTATGAAGATAATGTATTGTATTGTATCTTATTACAGGTCACCTTCCAATTTGAAAAACCTCGAATCCTCATGATAAATCATTTCACGAGACATTAGAAGATTTATGACGTCATGCTTTAGGGGGCAACTGTTATAGACATATTTGGGCACTACAACCCCAATCACATATGTCCATAAACCAAGGGCTCTTAAACCCCTAAAAGTTTTGTTTCATACTCTAAAGGAACAAGGTCAGCTGATTACATAATTTCCCAGAATTTCTCCCTGAAAAACTACTCAGAACTCGTCAAAACTGGACCATACAGGCTGCTCCATGTTGAGGGTGCGATGGATACTGAAAAGCCCTTCTATAGGGTCCAATGAGTGAGAGCAGACAAATGTCAGAGGCAGTTTTTTAGGTGGAAACCCAGAGAATCTTCTAGAAACTGCTCATTTAACACTTGCCTCTCTGAATTCGCTCAGGGATGAGTAAGAGATCATGAAATCTGCAAGTGGAACCAAGAACTATTAGTGAAATGACACTAATCAAAATCCCAAAAGCTAACTCACCCACCTACAAATATTTATATATGATCCCTCATCCTAGAGATCCAAAGGCTGGAATTTGTATTTTGTAAGGAAGTGTTGTTGGTTTCTCTGTGAAACATTGTATTGTTGGGTGATCTGGTCTTTTCATGAGGTGAAGAAGGCTTTCATGCTAGGAGGATGGTGCTGGATCAGAGAACTGGGTTGTAATCCTCTCTTCTACTACTTCTATTAATAAAGCTATTTGAGGTTTCCTCCATATGTCTGGATATCTCTGAATCTTGTATTTGTTTATGCATGTGTATGGTTAATGTACATCTGATCCTATGTTGTTTATGGTTATCGATCTCTATGCTTTGATGGTATTATGCTGCTTTGACTCTATAGGTGTTCTTTGAAATGAGACAAGTGAGGAAGGAGTGGCAAAGCTCTATCAAAGGAGGGAGGAAACAAGTAAGGAGCCAAGTGAAAGACTAAGGTTGGTGCTCTCTACTTCTCTCTCATCTATCTCTCATAAAGGAAAACACAAGTAACTTTAAATTGTTTGTTTCTAAGATAGCTACCCGTCTTAGTGGGACTAACAGCTTTGAATGGGCACTAGTTTTCCTGATAACAATGTGAAGGTAAGAAGTTGAATCCAATAAGGTATGGCCCTTTCAAGATACTTGAGAAAATTGGTGAGAATGTTTTTCACCTTGATTTGCTATATTACATGCACATATATTTAGTGGTTAATGCAGAAAATTTGAGACTGTTTGAACCTTCTTTAATTGAAGATCCTAAAGAGCAAAGTCAGTTGCCTTCTATTGATGATTTGTTGCCTAAATATCTCAATGAGTTGCAGGAAGATACAGTTCTAGACAAGAAGGTGAGAACTACATGTAGAGTGGATATTGAGTACCTCAGAATTGGACTCAAAGGTTCAAAACCAAGCAGTGCACGATGGATGTAAATTAGACGAGTCAGGAAGCTCTATCCTCACTTGATCGATGCTTTAAAACCAACTTTTGGTGGTCCAAAATCATTTTCAGTGGGAAGGCATGATCCAAAATGGGTCCAAAACACCCTCTAAGTCTTCAACATCAAAACTATCACAAAAGAAAAACGTTCACAAAGTGGCAGATAACACTATCGCTGGCGAAAGACAGTAAGAAACAGTGGAAAAACAAGTTATTGGTAGCGATGGATAGGAGCCGTCGGATTTGGCCGATTAATAGTCCAGATCCAATTGGCACAATGAAATCGGCAGTGACAAGTGGAGGCTATCAGGGGAAGCCATATAAAAGTTGCAATCGCGATTAAGACGGGTCAATGAGGACCGTCGATCAAGCGCACAGATCGACGGCTCAGGTTAACGTGCAATATCGCAATCAGCAAATACAAGGGAAAGCTTACCAAATGGCCCAAGGCTTATGTGATAGGTGATTGCGGCAAGTCGCATTGTAGCATCGTGTTAGAGTATTACAAGAAGTGAGGCCATATATCTATATATATGTGATGCGAAAGCCAGACCCGATGAGGCTATAGGCAATATTTTATATATTTTGAGATCCGTCAAATGACATATTTCAATGTATTTTAGTGTATTTCATTTAATAAATGCAATACGAAGGAAAGCACTAATGCGATGAAAACCGGAACTGAAAGGGTTTATGAATGCAAATATATAATATTTCAAGTCCGTCTAAAGCCATTTTTATGGGATTTTACAATGTTTTAATGTATTTTTAAAATAGAAAGGGAAACCATGGAACAAGGCACTTGCGACATGCGATAAGCGATCAAAGGCGGACCTGATAGAAGTATAAAGTGGATTTATGAATATTTGAAGTCCGATGAACTGTGTTTTGATGGATTTTTCCCATGTTTGAATGTGTTTCTTTCTGTAAAAAAAGAATCGCTATTTTGGGGATTTCAAAGTCCCGATGGACTCTTACATTGTAGAATAGGTGGCCACCTCCCCTAAAGATGTTATGCTATGATTCCTAATGCTTAGAAGGGGGATTCGAATAGACAGAGGCTGGGAACTGGAGAGCCCAAGAAGGGGAAACGAACAAACAGCTATGTTTGGCTTTAAAGCCACAAACTGACAGAGGCAAAGGAAATAGCACTAAGACAGAGATAAAATAGAGACAAAGAGTGAAAGAAAGAGTTTGTGTACTCAGAGAGGCTTGAGGGATTCAAAAAAAACTCTTGTTGTTTGCATCTGTTGTGTTGAGACTCAATTTGAGCTCACACTTTGTAAAACTCTGCCCTTGAAGACATAATAGAGAGGCCACCACTGAAGGCTGGACTAGGAGACGTAGCCTAGGAGTTTTGGGTGAACTCCATATTAAATTTGTTGTGTTTTTGTGTGTTTGTCTATTAAGTTTATCTAAGTTCTCAATTGTCTGTATTATTCGCAATCTTATCAATCCATTACACTAAATAATATAGACAAATCCATCCACATGAGTCTGTAATACCTTAAAAGTAATCTAAGATCTTCATTTTCATATCATCAAAGTAAAAGTGTATTAGATGAAAGAGTATCAGTAAAAGTGTATCAGATTGAAAAATCAAAGTGAATATAGATTAAAAAACAGAGCAGAAATGGTGCATTTTCCATAAATTTCCTGTTTAAGTCAAAATTTTGCAGAAACTATTATAGCCAATCTAAGATTCATTTTGAGAAACTAGAGGACTTTTGTGTTCCTAAAAGGCCAATCTACAAAAATGTATCTCACGTTTTACACAAGTATTACAAAAAAAATGAGATAAATGCATATCTTTAGAGCCTATTTTTGGACTCTGCAAAGTCCTGTTTTTGACATCTTTTCACAGAGAACATTATGAACCGATGGAGCTGAATTTTGGGAAACTGAAAAAGGTTTATATCAATAACATAATTATATACAATAACCTCATTCATGTTTTACATATCTATGTCGTATTAGGATATAGAAAGGTATAAATGGAACCTAATTTTGCAGAGTTTCTGGGGCAGAATGCACAAAGGAAGGAGGCAGTTAATGACTTGGAAGCCTCATAATCAATGAAGAGTTGCTATCAAATTAGAATTTCTCATCTTTGTTACCATAAATCCATAAATATAGTGCCAAATAGATTCATTATTTTTGAGTTTCCTTTATTTAGGTTCTATAAATGTAAAACAGTTTGAGATATTTGTAAAATCAATATTGATATTTTTTAAAGATATTTCAGTTTGGAATTAGTATAAATACTTCTTAATTTGAAGTATTTTTGGTGGATTTTTAGACATTTCTATGAATGTCTTGATCAAAATAATGTAAATCAATTGGAGAATTGATTGAGCTAGCAAGCTGGATTGATGAATAAAGACTATATATTTCGAAGGATTCATGTCTTGAGTGTTATCAGGAAAACTAGTGTCCATTCGAAGCTGCTAGTCCCACTAAGATGGGTAGCTGTCTTAGAAACAAAAAAACTAAAGTTACTTGTGTTTTCCTTTATGAAAGATAGATGAGAGAGAAGCAGAGAGTACCAACCTCAGTCTTTCTCTTGGCTCCTTGCTTGTTTCCTCCCTCCTTTGACAGAGCTTCGCCACTCCTTCCTTACTTGTCCCACTTCAAAGAACACCTCTAGAGTCAAAGCAACATAATACCATCAAAGCATAGATATCTATAACCATAAAAAATATAGGATGATATGTATGTTAACCATACAAATGCATATATCAATACAAGATTCAGAGATATACAATAATATGGAGGAAAAATCAAATAGCTTTATTGATTGAAGTAGTAGAAGAGAGGATTACAACCCATTGGTCTGACCCAGTGCCATCCTCCCAGCATGAAAGCCCTCTTCACCTCATGAAAAGCTTAGATCACCCAAAAATACAATGTTACACAAAGAAACCAACAATGCTTCCTCACAAAATACAAAATTCCAACCTCTGGATCTCTAGGATGAGGGATCCATATATAAATGTTTGCAGGTGGGTGAGTCAACTTTTGGGATTTTGATTAGTGTTATCTCTTTGATAGTTCTTGGATCCACTTGGAGATTTCATGATGTCTTACTCATCCCTGGGCGAATTCAGAGAGGCAAGTGTTAAATGGGAAGTTTCTAAAAGATTCTATGGGTTTCCACCTAGCAAACTACCTCTGCCATTTGTTTGCTCTCACTTATCGCACCCCACAGAAGGGCTATTCAGTATGGATCACACTTTTTGCATGTGGCAGGTGAGATGCATCGCACCGCTAGCACTGAACAATCTGTATGGTCTAGTTTTAACTAGTTTTGAGTAGTTTTTCATGGAGAACTTTTGGGAGATGATCTAATCAACTAACCTTGCTCCTTTAGGGTATGAAACAACACTTCTAGGGACTTAGAAGCCCTTGGTTTTATGGACATATGTGATTGGGGTTGCAGTGCCCAAATATGTCTATAACAGTTTCCCCCTAAAGCATGAGGTCATAAATCTTCTGATGTCGGGTGAAATGCTTTATCATGAGGATCCGAGGTTTTTCGAAATGGAAGGTGACCTGTAATAAGATACAATATAATACAATATCTTCATAATATTTTCATGATCCAGATGAGGCGGGAATTCCCATGCTTAGCTTTATAAATTCATTTTCATGTACATAGGATAGACAATCGTCTATGTAGCAGACTAATGATTCTGGTAGAGCCATCATCCCTTAGCTCGGATGATTATCTGTGCAGCTATGATGTACATTTGATGTCTTTATTTTCCTGAATATATCGTAGCTTGGATGGATAAAAATAGATCCGGGGTCTTCAAAAATCGTTGAATCTTTGCCCGAAGTATAAGTTGATCCATTTGAAGAGATGTTTTGGCTTCGAACATGGAAAGACATCACCTGATTACCAGCCAATGATGTAAGTTGTTAATAGGCACGAGAGGAATCACCAATAATGATAATGAACCTCAAGGTACTGTAGTACAATTCACATGGTCTATGTTAGCTTCCTGCTGCAGCAGGTTATTCATATTTCATTATTGGCATTTTACAGGCCAAATATGGCGTACTTTGCTTGCTGCAATTCTCCATATTTTCTTAACAGTCTCCAAGTGAAAACGCTACTTCACGTTCATTCAATTGCCTTCCAAATTTTGTAAAGTTATCCCGGTATCGCCAATTTTTCGGTTAAAGGGAGGTCCAAATAGCTTAAACTTGGAAGATTCTTAGATAGGTAGAGAAGCAGAGGAGCCCAACAGTTTAAACTGGGCCCTGAAAGAAATAAGGGTAGTATGTAGATAGGAAAGCATCAAAAGAAAAATGAATGATGGGTTTGCAAGTCTAAGTGCACCCCAAACAAAAGAAGAAAAATGTTAGGTAAGTAGGCTGGGTAGGTAGTTCTGAGGTTGCTGAATCCTAATTGCTGACCAGTTCCAGATTTTCAAGTGTCATAACATACAGGACATAATCAACAAGAATTTGTATGCAAGAAGCTCAAAAGAGGTATAACTAACTCCCCTTCTCTATTTCCCCCAATCATTAACTAACTTCCCCAAAAGAGGTCAAGATCTGCTTGACACCTCTTAAGTTCCATCATTTTCATAATGCTAGTTTGGGTAAAGATCTGCTTTACTCAAAGTTGTTCTGTACTTTCTCTAAAGCACGGTTCTACCCCCTTATAATAGCCTAAGGTCTCCTGAACTTAGTGCTTTCTTATCACCTCCATATTAACCACTAACATTATTATTTAGCTCCTTATTCTTCCCATCCCCTTATTAATATTAAGTAAAATCCCCCTACGTAATATCCCTCCCCTTGGTTGAAAAATAACCATAGGCACCCCCGGGAATTGCTCAGTTTACCTGAAAGTTAGCAATAACCCTTGACTTCCAAACCATCTCCCAGATATAATGGACTCCTTCCAGAGTATAAAATCCCTCTGAGATAATCAGACCCCTTTCGAAACCTCGAAATGCCCTTCGCACCCACCCACTTGCTCTTCTTTGCCCAAAGCTTACACTCCCTTAAAGCTAGATCGCATCGCAACATCGCACTTTCCTCTCCATGCAGGTTATCACCCATCCATCACCACCCGACGCGATATTGCGATATCGGTGGTCGGCAGTCACAAACACCGAATGTCCAACTCAAGCACCTTCCGTTCCCCACTGATGCGATATTGCGATTGCATCGGAGCTTCTTCATCGCATTACCTCCAGTATCAGCACCTCACCATGTCGTTATGTACCAGGGACCCACCACAGCTAACGTCATTCGCCGTACAGCCGATGTCATGCTGACGTCAGCAGCAAGAAAGCTGAAACTTCGCACAGGAAGAAAAATCGCACTTCGGAGCTCCAGAATAAGAAACAGAGGCAGTTTTCGATGCGCGATTAGCGCGAAGCACTAATCGTGCATCGCTGCAGGAAATAGGCCGTTTCGAGGAATCTTCGTGGAATCTTTTGATTTCTTGACCCCTGGTGTGTCGAAAAGCCTGAAAATCGCCCGATCGTGCTAAAGTGATCCGGTTTAAAGACAACAACAGATCAATCACAGATTTTAAAGTGTATCAGATCAAATCATCAGGCATCAAGCGTGTCAAAGAGTATTAGTTGACGGCTGAAGCCATCAATGTAGCAGCAAAGAGTATCAGCGAAAATCTTGAGCAGCGGCCCGAAGCACGAGAACATTTAATACCTTCCAGCAGATTCATAGAAAGAGGGCGAAGCCACTTGAAGCTCTCAAATCATAATTATTGCACATTTAATTCACACCAAAGCTGAACTGCAGTTCCCAAAGCACAATCATTCCAGCAACACTGCATCTAGCCCCCAAGGGCCACCTCGTCACCTGTTCCGATTCAGCTTCCCCCAGCGCAGCCAAAAAGATTTACCTGCCTTTAATTCCAGCAACACTTCGATTTTTGAAGAGTTTGTTGAAAATAATACTGAGAGGGGGGGTGAATCAGTATTATCTAGTCCTTTTAACAATTCTTCCTTATTTATACTTTGAATTATTTTTGCATATCAGTACCATAAAACAATGAGCATGAACAAGAAAAAGACAGTCACATCAAAGAACACCAGATATAAGGTGGAAACCCAATGTGGGTGAAAACCACCTGCTGCAATATGTCTCTATCTTCTTTCAAATTAGAAACTCCTTTTACAATGGTCTTGTACTGGTGCAGTCCTTTACCAGTACACAGGCTGCAACTTGCAGAGAGCTACAACTCTCTCTCGTTTTCCAGTCTCTCCTGGAAGGGAGCTACAACCCCCTACTTCTTTTCTTTCAAGGACCACTTTTTATAAATTTTCAAACTGGATCCATAAATACCAAATGATCATCAAGTACCAGTAAGTCACACAGATAACCAGATCCACAATAATAGAAAACTAAACCCAGAACACCTTTTGCGGCGTCTCCTGCGGCGCCTCCTGCGGCATCTCCTGCGGCGCCTCCTATGGCATCTCCTGCGGCACCTCATGCGGCGTCTCCTGCGGTGCCTCCTGTGGCATCTCCTGCGACGCCTCCTGTGGCGTCTCCTTGGCGCCTCCTGTGGCGCCTCCTGTGGCGTCTCCTGCGACGCCTCCTGCGACATCTCTTGTGGCGTCTCCTGTGGCACCTCGTGTGGCATCTCCTGTGGCGCCTCCTGTGGCGTCTACTGCGGCTCCTCTGGTGGCGTCTCCTGCGGCGCCTCCTGTGGCGTCTCTTGTGGCGCCCTCTACGGCATCTTCTATGGTGCCTTCTGTCGTGTCTCCTGCGGCGCCTCCTGTGGCATCTCCTGCGGCGCCTCCTGTTGCATCTCCTGCGGCGCCTCCTGTGGTGTCTCCTGCGGCACCTCCGCACTTCCGCAACTGCAACGCTCGAGAGATCACCCTTCACAGATTCGCTTTCCACTTCACTTTCATATAGATCAAGCTTTTGAAACAATAACCCAATATTTCATATCTTAAGATATTCAACCCAAAAGCATCCACAAGCCAAATGATCTCCT
>APFE030131582.1:143809-165444 GCA_000404065.3 Pinus taeda | reverse complement strand
TTTTCATAAATTTTCAAACTAGATCCATAAATATCAAATGATCATCAAGTACCAGTAAGTCACCCAGATAACCAGATCCACAATAACAGAAAACTAAAACCAGAACACCTTTTGTGGCGTCTCTTGTGGTGCCTCCTGCGGCGTCTCCTGTGGCGCCTCCTGCCGCGTCTCCTGCGGTGCCTCCTGCGGTGCCTCCTGCGGCGTCTCCTGCGGTGCCTCCTACAACGTCTCCCGCGGCACCTCCTGCGGTGTCTCCCTCGGCGCCTCCTGCGGCGTCTCCTACGGCGCCTCCTGCGGCGTCTCCTGCGGCGCCTCCTGAGGCGCCTCCTGCAGTGCCTCTGCACTTTCGCAGCTGCAGCGCTCGAGAGATCACCCTTCAGAGATTCACTTTCCACTTCACTTTCATATAGATCGAGCTTTTGAAACAATAACCCAATATTTGAGAGCTTAAGATATTCAACCCAAAAGCATACACAAGCCAAATGATCTCCTTTGCTTTATATAGGCAAGCTCTTCCTCAAATCATGGACCAATACCACGGGCCAAAACCATAACAAACCAATACCATCAACTCAATACTAGGGATCAACACGTCTGATGAGATGCCATGGTCCAAAAACCATAGGTTCAAATTCCAAGGACTAACTACCATGGACAAAAGGTAAGTTTTTGCACATGAAATAAACTTTTCTCTGCATAAAATTTTGTGAACTTTTCTCCTGCGTACTTCTTAATTCTCATCATATTGAGAGCCATGCCATGGGTGTTGCCATCAAGTACAACATCTGTAACATATGACCATACCAGAAACATAATGCCAACAGAGTTTTCTAGGAAACCTGTCTAGGTCAATTGTAATGATGTCTTTCCGATATTTTGCTTATAAATACCACCCTGAGCAATGTTGTGAGGGGTTGGTTGGTTGGTAGTAGTTTTTGGTTAGTCTTCTAACCAGCATTGTCTCTAAGCAGAGACTCGCATTGTAACTATCATAATTTCCATAATCAAAGATTGTTGAAAGCATGGATTGCGAAACTACTTGATGTTTTCTCTTGGCCAAGGGATGATTACGGAATTCTTGTGCTTCTACATGATCCAATAAGTGTTTCTCTCCTATGTTTATTTTAATGTTCTTACCACTGTACCGCCTCCTAAATCGCAGGAAAAAAGAATAGCTTAATATTTGTTTCATTACACCTTAAGTTCAATTTCTGCATTTGTCGATGTTTTCTTCAGAAATAGTTATGAGCATGTATACTTGAATGATATTGTTTACATTGTTTCTTTCACATATGAATGCATGTTTAGGAATTCTTAATTGCTCCTAGGTCCCATTCATCCATTTATCCTCTCTGTTCAGTATGATGAAATGATTATCTTTTGCCTTTCATCCCTGATTCCCATACCATATTTTCAACCGATTGAAAATTGTATCTTGTGTGGCTATCCCGCTCCGTATCCCCTTGTGACCAAGAAAACGCAAGAAAGCCTCAATCTGTGACTCCATGCCCAATGGTTAGAAACTTATCACTCCTTACCTTGCCTCTTTGTTCGGGAATCCTACCTTCTTTCCAATCACAATCAACACTCCCTTGAAGCCAGAAAGCTAGCCTAAAATCATCAACTAAGGTTGAATCATAAGGAGAGAGCCCTCTCCGATTACAGTTGGGCTAGAACCTGTAATCTAAAGATTGGTTTGTGGTTACCTCAGCCGTATCCCTATTTAGGAGCACTAGGGACAACCTGAGTGATAACATAATGGCGACTCCGCTGGGGACCTCCTCAGATAAATTTTTGAAACCAGTATGTAGCTCTACAGAGGAAGAAGCCGACTTGTGAAAGGATCGACCAACCTGTGCTGTTGCAATTTTTTTTTTAGAAAATTTCCAAAGATATATTAGAAGCTGGCTCCTAAGAAACAAACACGTAATACACGATCAAATCTTGATCCAAATTACCCGCCTATTGTTGAAAATCCGAATTTAATCCCTAAGATCGTCTGAAAACAAAAACAAAAAGATTTCCAGACCCATGTTAGTCCTGAAACAGTTCAGCCAATTGCTGTACCAACCCTCGTCAAGGTTCTATTCTGGTCCACCCTGAGCTGCCCTGCCTCATCCCCCCCTTCTCCAAGTAGCTCTGCCACACCCCTATCCCACATCCCTATCACTTCTACTACTCCTTATTCCCCTGTTAGTCCCGTAATCCCCCTCGCCTTAGGTGTTCCGCTCATCCCCATCATCATGGCTAGATATGCACCACTACAATTACCTGCTAATCCCGGGGCAATGCCTCAGAACTACCAATCGAAAATCACTTATTTCGATGGCACAACCTCTTGCATCGCCCTACAACATACAAAGAAAATGCAGGATTATTTCGAGAGTTATGAGATAGATGATGAGAGCGTAAGAATGAAGATCTTTGTCCAAAGTATGACCGATGATGTTAGAACCTGGTTTAGGGCACTTCCACCTAATTCTATACTAAACCCGGAAGCCTTATACCAAACTTTCATTAACAAATGGAAGAAAAAGAAGGACCCCCTGCACATACTATCTGAATATGAGTCTATTAAGAGAGGACCTGGGGAAGCTGTTCTGGATTATTGCGCCAGATTTAAAAATGTTTACAATGCAATACCACCAAATTTAAGACCTCCGCTTGACCTTGCTTTATACAAATTCCCGGATGGCTTTGATGCCAAGATGGCATATCAATTAAGGGAAAGATCCCCTCAAAGCCTCACAGAAATGCAAGACGCTGCAGTAAGCGTGGAAGCAAATCTAATCGCTAAAAGAAATAGAGCCAGATCCGAGAGAAAAACCACTTTCAAAGAAGAACCCTCCTCTTTCGAGCAGAAGCTTGATGCAGTCGTTAGTTCCATGAACATGCTGGGAGACAGATTAGACAACGTTGAGAGGAAAAATTCATGGGAAAGTTAACATCCCAATGCCGCGAGGAACCCAAACTTCAGAAAACCCAAAATTTGAACATAGGTAGGGCCAGTCAGGATCACGACATTAGTCCTCCTTTTCAAGAAAACTATGCTGAGGCATCTACATCCACTGATCCCACAGACGGGACCCTAATGAACCTGGTTGATTCAGAAAACGAACTGCAATCCTTCCTCAAGGAAGAAAACCAACCATACCTTAATATAGAACAATTATGCACCAAATCGGGCAAGTCCTTTGACTTTAAACAAGGTTATGACACTGTTATATACGAGGTACAAAAGCAATACAAACTAAGAACACGGACTGTTGATGTTCTTCCGCCTAGCAAAGCAAAAGATAGCAAACAGCCCAACAAAGCTAAAGGGAAGATCACCAACAACCGACCAGCTGACAGTCGTGTCCCAAATCCTCAACAAGTTATTGTGGAAGATGTAATAGATACACATGGTTCTATGGAGCAGCCCCTGCCCGCTCCCCATCCTGAAAAAGATCTGAAGAGAATTCCTGAAAAATTTCCCAGAACAGAGATACCACAGACGGTCATACACCATGATACGGACGCTCCAAAAGAAAATACAGAGAGTATGCCTAAAAAAGAAAAGTTCACCACTGTCAATGTCTGGAACCCAGTAGAAAAACCATTCAGTCTAGAAACAGAAATTGGAAAACTTAAAATCTCCATTCCCCTCTCAGAACTGGCTAAGCATGATGTATATAGACAACAAATTCAAAAATCACTTCAATTGCCGGAAGTTAGGGATGAAGTAAACGTTCTAGATGATACCCCTGAACTACTGTTCGGGCCGGATGTTGACGGAAAAACAACATATGGACCTATTCCACCTTTCTATGTCAGCCTGCACATACACGATAAGATACTGCACAATGCTATGTTTGACTCAGGCACCTCACATAACCTCATGCCCAAAGCTGTAATGGAAAAGTTGAATCTCGATGTCACCCGACCCTATAAATATCTGTATTCATTTGATTCAAGTCAGGTAAAATGTCTAGGCCTAATCAAAGACCTTTGTGTCTCCCTAGTCCAATTTCCCATCAAGACAATCTTAATGGACGTAGTAGTTGCGGACATCCCCACAAAGTATGGCATGCTGCTATCCAGATCATGGGGAGCAAAATTGCAAGGATCCCTTCAACTCGACCTCTCTTACGCTACTATATCTGTCTTTGGGCAACCAAAGAGACTTTATAGGGAGACATTAATGAAGTATGTGGTAAGTAGTGAGGAGAAACCCCAAAATTTTCCAATATACTCAATCCATTCTGATATGGATTCTTTTATTTTGTTTAATGATAATACAAGCCATCCAACTCCTGACAAACCGTTATCCTTGGAGCAAGGAACCAATGCCAATGAGAGATCAGTTGCCGATACGCATGAAATTGTCTCAACAGCCAGGGCAACTAGGACAGGACAGGAGGAAAACCCCGAAACAGAAGTCACCAGCTCATCTGCTCCGCATACCACTCGAATCCCCAATACACACCTTGGACAAGAAGCCACATGGTATTTAGAATTTAATGGTGCAGTTAACAAGTTAGGAGCAGGGGCTGGAGTGTGGATTTACAATACTCACGAGAATCACGCACAATGCCATGCCTATAGACTTAATTTTAGATGTACAAACAATATGGCAGAGTATGAAGCCCTTCTCTTAGGTATCAAGCTGCTCAAAACCCTGGGAGCTACCACCATTTCCATCCTAGGTGATTCGGACCTCATCATACAATAGATAAAGGGAAACTTTGTCGCTAATGGTAGTAGAATGAGAGCTTACAGAGCCACTGCCAGCGAATTGCTTAGCACCTTCAGTGATTTTGAGCTGGCCAAAATTGCACGAGATCATAATATTCATGCCCATAGCCTAGCTACCTTCGCTAGCACATGTAGGCTTCCCTTTGGACCAAGTCACCACTTCACCACAGAAATAAAACACAGACCATCAATTCCTAACAATGTCAAGAATTGGCAGGTATTCCAAGATGATTCCCAAATTAACAATTTTCTGACTCTGGAGGATGAATTCTCTAGCACAAACATTGACATGGATGTTATAGCTGAATCACAACAGTTAGCAGAAGAAGATCGCCTGACCCTAACAGCCGCCACAGCTAAACAAATACTAAGCCCAACTATTTTTGACGGTATGAACATAGGGCAACTGAAACAATTTTGCTCACCTAAGGCAGCCGAAGTAAAAGACGAGTTTATTGACCTAAAAGGAAATGTTCTGCCTACTGGCCTTACTCCATTGGAAGACATGTTTGATGACAACGATGCGGCCAGAAAACCAAAGATGGAACCTTTGAATGCCGCCATAGAAGAATACAACATAGGAACGGCAGAACATCCCAGAATGATTAAACTATCCAAAAAGCTGCCTCTGGACCAAAAACCAAAATATGTGGATCTGTTCAAAGAATTTCAAGATGTATTTGCTTGGAGTTATGAGGACTTAAAGTCCTATGACACTTTAGTAATCCAGCATACCATTCCCCTAAAACCAAATCAGAAACCGTTCAAACAGAAACTCCGAAGAATCAACCCCATGCTTCTCCCTTTGATTGAAAAAGAAATAAAAAGAATGTTTGAAGCAGGTATCATTGCACCCATCAAATTCTCTGAATGGGTGTCTAACTTAGTTCCCACCAGAAAAAAACAGGAGAGATAAGACTGTGTGTAGATTTGAGAATTCTAAACCAAGTCTCTCTAAAAGACCACTACCCATTACCCAAAATGGACCATATCTTGCAATGAGTAGTGGGTTCCTCTAGGATTTCCCTACTGGATGGATTCTCAGGATCTAACCAAATCCTTGTCCACCCAGACGATCAGGACAAAACAGCTTTCAACACACCCTGGGGAACATTCAAATATGTTAAAATGCCTTTTGGGCTGAAAAAACGTCGGCGCTACCTTTCAGAGGGCAATGGATATTGCATTTGCCAAGGAGATACATGATTTCCTTGTGGTTTACTTGGATGACCTGACCCCATTTTCCAAATCCGACCTACAACACCTTAAGCACTTAAGGTAAATTTTCATCACATGTAGGAAATACGACATTTCCTTGAACTCTAAGAAGTCTTTGTTCACCCTGGAGGAAGGCAGGCTATTAGGGCATATAATATCAAAAGATGGGATTAGAATCGACCCAGAAAGAATTCAGGCTATCCTCCAAATCCATTACCCAAGAAACACAAAAGAATTACAATCATTCCTCGGGAAAATCAACTTCCTGAGGAGATTTATCCCCAATTTAGCCGAGCTAATAAGGCTATTGAGCAACATGCTAAAAAAGGACACCAAGGTGAGTTGGTCTCTTGAGGCCAAGCAAGCTTTCGAGAGTATAAAAACTGCCCTGACTCAAACACCTTTCCTCACCAGTCCTCAATTTGATAGAGACTTTATCATTTTTTCTTTCGCATCAAAACATACCATAGCCGCGGTCCTTCTACAGAAAGATGATCAGGGCAACGAGAAACCAATTTCTTTCTTCAGCCGAGCTTTGAGAGACGCACCCCTAAAATTTCAGATCATGGAAAAGCAAGCCTATGCCCTGGTCAAAGCCATCAAAGACTTCAGAATTTACATCCTCTACTCCCACGTGATCGCATATGTCCCTAATGCTGTTGTAAAGGATATATTAACTCTAGAAGGATTGGAAGGCAGAAGAGGCAAATGGATTGCTAGCATCCTTGAATACGACATTGAGATAAATCCCACCAAGCTCGTAAAAGGACAAGGGCTAGCCAAGCTAATGGTTGAAACAAACTTCCAAGAATTAGACATTAATCAGCTGGATGATGAAGCAGAGCTGGTGACTCCACAGATCAGTGATACCTTCACACAGTCCCCTTGGTATTCTGATATTTGCTTTGTATTGTTAAACCTGTGTGCTCCCCCAGGATTGTCCAGGACCAAGAAAAGATTTTTAAGGATGAAATCATCAAATTTCTGTGTCATAGATGGTGCTTTGTTTTGGAAAAATTATGAAGGTATTTTGCTTAAATGTTTAACTATATATGAAACTAACAGCGTCATGAAAGAATTTCATGCAGGTGACTGTGGAGGACACTTATATTGGAAATCCACAGTGGACAAGATCTTACGAGCTGGTTATTACTGGCCTTCTCTATTTGCAGATGTGAAGAAGTTTACCGCCTCATGCAACAAATGCCAAATCTTTGAAGGAAAAGTAAAGTTATTGCCTCTGCCCCTAAAGCCCATTTCAACCGAGAAACCTTTTCAACAATGGGGTCTTCACTTCGTTGGAGAAATCCATCCCTCCTCCTCAGGCCAGCACAAATGGATTTTAACAGCCACCGACTATTTCACCAAATGGATTGAAGCCATCCCGTGTAGGCAAGCCAATGACTCCACCATTATCTAATTCCTTGAAAGCAACATCCTTTCTAGATTTGGCTGCCCGGAGAAAATTATTACCGACAATGCTGCTGCTTTCAAATCTAAGAAAATCATTAACTTTTGCCACAAATACCACATTACCTTAGGTCACTCCACAGCTTATTACCCGCAAGGTAATGGCCTGGCCGAGTCTCCCAATAAGAGCCTCATCAATATCATAAAGAAGATGCTAGAAGGAAACAAAAAGAATTGGCACAAAAAGTTCACCAATGCCCTATGGGCAGACCGACTGTCCACCGAAAAATCCATCGAGATGAGCCCCTATGAACTTGTATATGGCATGGAAGCCAAGTTTCCTTCATCCCTGGGCATACCTACTATCAAAATGTTGCAAGAAATTCAGGCTGAACCAAATGACATGCAAAGAAGAGTTAATCAGACCATTCACCTTCAGCAAACTAGGGAACAAGTTTTCAATAGAGCTCAGGGTCTACAAGAAAATGTTTGATAAGAGGACTAAAGCAGAGGATTTTTGGGTGGGCAGAAAAGTTCTAAGATGGGATGCAAGAAGAGAAGACAAGGGCAAACATGCAAAATTCAATTTTTTGTGGAAAGGTCCATACGTTATCAGCGTTGTGCAAGGCAATAACACCTACTTTCTCAAATCTCTTGATAACAGCACAGCAGAAGAGGGCCCGATCAATGGCTGGATGTTGAAGCACTACAATGATCCTCCTGCTTGAAAAGGGCAGATGGTAGTTGGTTTGTACATAGTTGTATATATCAGTTTTTGTCCTTTTTAGAGTTTATAACACTGAAGCACGCGGAAGAAAGTAGGCAGCGCTTTAAAGTTTAACAGCAAGAAACTAAAGACCAAGGCATTATGACCTGTTGTTCTTGACTTCTCAGAAGCAGAAGCCATCCCCAAGTGGAGCCACTGTTAGCTTCCTGCTGCAGCAGGTTATTCATATTTCATGATTGGCATTTTACAGGCCAAATATGTCGTACTTTGCTTGCTGCAATGCTCCATATTTGCTTAACAGTCTCCAAGTGAAGAAGGCTACTTCAAGTTCATTCAAATGCCTTCCAAATTTTGTAAATTTATCCCGGTATCACCAATTTTTCGGTTAAAGGGAGGTCCAAACAGCTTAATCTTGGTCTCCCTAGGTTTAAATTTCCTGTTTTAGAATATAGAGAATGTAAATCTGTCCAAACAGCGTAATCTTGGCAGATTCGTAGATAGGTAGAGAAGCAGAGGAGCCCAACAGTTTAAACAGGGCCCTGGAAGAAATAAGGGTAGTATGTAGATAGGAAAGCATCAAAAGAAAAATGAATGATGGTTTTGCAAGTCTAAGTGCACCCCAAACAAAAGAAGAAAAAATGTTAGGTAAGTAGGCTGGGTAGGTAGTTCTGAGGTTGCTGAATCTTAATTGCTGACCAGTTCCAGATTTTCAGGTGTGATATCATACAAGACACAATCAGCAAGAATTTGTATGCAAGAAGCTCAAAAGAGGTATAACTAACTCCCCTTCTCTATTTCCCCCAATCATTAACTAACTTCCCCAAAAGAGGTCAAGATCTGCTTGACAGCTCTTAAGTTCCATCATTTTCATAATGCTAGTTTGGGTAAAGATCTACTTTACTCAAAGTTGTTCTGTACTTTCTGTAAAGCACGGTTCTACCCCCTTATAATAGCCTAAGGTCTCCTAAACTTAGCGCTTTCTTATCACCTCCATATTAACCACTAACATTATTATTTAGCTCCTTATTCTTCCCATCCCCTTATTAATATTAAGTAAAATCCCTCTACGTAATATCCCTCCCCCTGGTTGAAAAATAACCATAGGCACCCCCGGGAATTGCTCAGTTTAATTGAAACTTAGCAATAACCCTTGACTTCCAAACCATCTCCCAGATACAATGGACTCCTTCCAGAGTATAAAATCCCTCTGAGATAATCGGACCCCTTTCGAAACCTTGAAATGCCCTTCGCACCCACCCACTTTCTCTTCTTTGCCCAAAGCTTACACTCCGTAGAATCTTAAAGCCAGATCGCATTGCAACATCGCACTTTCCTCTCCATGTAGGTTACCACCCATCCGTCACCACCCGACACGATATTGCGATATCGGCGGTCGGCGGTCACAAGCACCGAATGTTCAACTCAAGCACCCTCCGTTCCCTGCCGATGCGATATTGCGATCGCATCGGAGCTTCTTCATCGCATTACCTCCAGTATTAGCACCTCACCATGTCGTTCTATACCAGGGACCCACCACAGCTGACATCATCCACCGTACAACCGACGTCATGCTGATGTCAGCAGCTAGAAAGCTGAAACTTCGCGAAGGAAGAAAAATCGCACTTCGGAGCTCCAGAACAAAAAACAGAGGCAGTTTTCGATGCGCGATTAGCGCGAAGGACTAAATCACACATCGCTGTGGGAAATAGGCCATTTCGAGGAATCTTCATGGAATCTTATGATTTCTTGACCCCTGGTGCGCCGAAAATCCCGAAAATCGCCCGATCGTGCCAAAGTGATCCGGTTTAAAGACAACAGTAGATCAATCACAGATTTTAAAGTGTATCAGATCAAATCATCAGGCATCAAGCATGTCAAAGAGTATCAGTCAACGGTGGAAGCTATCAATGTAGCGGCAAAGAGTACCAGCAAAAATATTGAGCAGCGGCCCGAAGCAGGAGAACATTTAATACCTTCCAGCAGATTCATAGACAGAGGGCGAAGCCACTTGAAGCTCTCAAATCATAATTATTGCACATTTAATTCACACCAAAGCAAAACTGCAGTTCCTAAAGCACAATCATTCCAGCAGCACCGCATCTAGCCCCTAAGGGCCACCTCTTCACCTGTTCCGATTCAGCTGCCCCCAGCGCAACCAAAAAGATTTACCTGCATTTAATTCCAACAACACTTAGATTTTTGAAGAGTTTTCTATCAGACCTGTCTAGGTCAATTGTAATGATGTCTTTCCAATATTTTGCTTATAAAGACCACCCTGAGCAATGTTGTGAGGGGTTGGTTGGTTGGTAGTAGTTGTTGGTCAGTCTTTTGTCCAGCATTGTCTCCAAGCAGAGACTCACACTGTAACTGTCATAATTTCCATAATCAAAGATTGTTGAAAGCATGGATTGCGAAACTACTTGATGTTTTCTCTTGGCCAATGAATGATTACGGAATTCCCGTGCTTCTACATGATCCAATAAGTGTTTCTCTCCTCTGTTTATTTTTATGTTTTTACCACTGTTCCGCCTCCTAAATCGCAGGAAAAAAGAATAGCTTAAGATTTGTTTCGTTACACCTTAAGTTCAATTTCTACATTTCTCGATGTTTTCTTCAGAAATAGTTATGAGCATGTATACTTGAATGATCTTGTTTACGGTGTTTCTTTCACATATGAATGCATGTTTAGGAATTCTTAATTGCTCCTAGGTCCCGTTCATCCATTTCTCCTCTCTGTTCAGCATGATGAAATGATTCTCTTTTGCCTTTCATCCCTGATTCCCATACCATACTTTCAGCGGATTGAAAATTGTATCCTGTGTCGCTATCCCGCTCTGTATCCCCTTGTGACCAAGAAACTGCAAGAAAGCCTCAATCTGTGACTCCATGCCCAATGGTTAGAAACTTATCACTCCTTACCTTGCCTCTTTGTTCGGGAATCCTACCTTCTTTCCAATCATAATAAACACTCCCTTGAAGCCAGAAAGCTAGCCTAAAATAATCAACTAAGGTTGAATCATAAGGAGAGAGCCCTCTCCGATTACAGGTGGGCTAGAACCTGTAATCCAAAGGTTGGTTTGTGGTTACCTCGGTCGTATCCCTATTTAGGATCACTAGGGACAACCTAAGTGATAACAGTGTGAATACATGAGTCGATGTTGAACACCACACAAAATCTTTCGGTCAAAGGCCATTAATGTAAACCTGTCGTCGGAAGTGAGAAACTTGCCATTAAGACATGAAAACTTCAAAGTACTGAAAGGGTTGTTCCCAGGTCGACTTCTTGGATGATGAGCTGATGTCAACAAGAAGTGACCCATCGTAGGAGGGACTTAATGAATCCCACATCTACAACATGAAACGGAGAAAATGATTTTGTGGAGGTGAAAATGATCTGATGATACAAGGTTCAGGGTGGTGGTCATGAAAAAATGAAGCATGAAGGAATTGCAATGGATGAGACATAAGTTGGGTTGGTGAATTCTCTAAGTGACTTCTCTTGAACATATCAGTGACACTGAAATAGATTGGTAGCGTTAACGCCAAAAATGGATGGTACGAAGGACCAATGGTGGTATGACTGGTGAATGGAATAACCCAACCCGACTCAATCATGGTGATGGAGTGAAAGTGTCATGTTCAAGAGCAACCTACTACCAATAAAGTTTCTTCAAGTTTGCTTCCCAAGTTTTCCCGAATCATTTCTGACCAGTAACTCTTTATTTTTTTCAAGCTTGAGGAGGATAACATATGATTGTTCTATAATTTGCCCTTTGGGCAAACCCATCACTATGTTTTAATGAGCCTAGTGACAGTGAAACTTGCTCTTGTCTGCATGGACAAGGTTTTTGCTAATATTTTAATGAGTTTAATGACAAAGATAACTCAGTCCTTTTCAATTTTAGAGAATCTGAAAAGAGACGGAAAGGAAACTCCAGTATTCCTTTTTCGTAATATAATCCCTTAAGTCTGAAAAAGTATAAGACAATACGAAAGGGATGACTTTTCGATAGTTTTAATGAGCCAAACAAGACAAATGCTTGATATTTTTGTGTAATAATCCCTCAAGTCCCAAAATATTAAAATCTAGAGGATGGATGGTACTTCCAATCACTTTAACGAGCTAGAGGGGCCAATTGTTCGGAAATCTTTTCATATTTTACGAGTCAGATGAAAAGAGCTTTAAGGAGACTCATTTTCTTAGGAATGGGTGATGTCTTTGGATAGCAGCTAGTTCCAGGTAAGGTTTGGAACTTTTCAATCATGGTAGTGTAGAGAAAGTGGCTAATAGAATCACTGTTACAGTTGTTCCTCAAAAGGGGTAAACAATCAAATGGAAGCATATGATCGGCTAAAAAATAGTGGAGGTAATGGTAAGAACATGACCAAGGTTCAAAAGTTGATAATTATGCCATCGCAATGGTTATTTACTGAAGGTGGGTTCATTTTCTAATGAGCTTAAACTCTGGTGGAAAATATGCTCATTACTAGGTTTATCTTTTAGCGAGCTTCAACTTCGAGTAAAATTGCTTGTGATAATGGTCAGAGATATTCGATTCATCGTTAACACTATGTTCTCTTGATGGTCATACTAGCTATTAAATTGCTCCATCAAACTGATTAGAAATGTACATACATGCCTGAAAATGAGTAAAAAACTAATACCTTATTTGAATTACATGAGTAATAACATAAAAGTGGTTTTTACCTCTAATTTTACCATTTCATTCGAATTTGGGATTGTTGGAGCTTTGAAGGTGTTCTCCCACTCGATTTTCATCAACTAATTCCGAGAGATTCTATGGATGATTTTCGGCACCGTCTAGACCAAGTAGGAGCTAACCCTAAGCTCTTCAATTGCATTCTTTCCTTTTCTGATTTTTTCATGGAAATTTTGCCTTTTTTTTCCAAATCAGGATCCTAATTCTTCTCTTGTTTTTCTTTCAGAGATTCATTGCAACAAGATAGTCATTAGATGGTGTGAGCGTGAGCATGAAGAAGAGGACATGGTTGCCTTACATGATCTGGGTATGGTAACTGCATTCCGGAACTGTGGCTTGCTCAAGTTCTTCCACATATCTAGCATGAGGAAACAAATCAACTTGTTGCAATATTTCCTCGATGCATGTGATCCTACCAACCAAGTGTTCCAGATAAGAGGTAAATCCATCCCTTTGACTATTGAGGATATCTACTTTTTGACTGGTTTATTGAGGCATGGTGCCCCTCTCTCATTATCAGGTTCTTCCCATGGGGGCGAATCTGTGAGGGATTATATTTGCCGATATTGTAGAGATGGATCTCGGCCAAGCAGGGATGGCAAGATCAGTATTCGAGATTTCGCTGACTGGTCCTTGAGGACTATCTTATTCACCTTTTCTAGGTTGGCTGGTAGCATGGCTCTTCACTTATCCAACAGGTCCTATATGCAATATTCCTTGGAATGCCTTGAACCAAAGGTATTCAATTGGTGTGATGCAGTACTTCTAGTGATAAAGGAGCAACGTACCAAGGTTAAGAATGAAAGATCTAAGAACTTCGGTTATGGTTCTATTCTAACCACTTTCGCCTTGGAGAAGATCCCACTGATGCAACCACAGTAAATTTCACTCAGAGTGCCTGTGCTGACAGAACCACGGATGCAGAGATGGGTCAATCTCATGGCTAAACATGTTGGTTAGTCACAAATTTCAATCTCTGATGCCTTCTTTGAGCTGTTCAATCATCAGCAAATGGTTTATGCTGAGTATCCATATGCCGGGATAGATTTCCGGGGTGACCCAGATTTGGTGTTGCCTGCAGGTGAACAGTGGGGTGTCATAGGTAAAAATCTTTGACCATATCTCTATTTATTGATTTTATAATGTTCTTGTGCTTTTTCCTTTTATATTATCAAGACTAATCAAACTCATGTGTGTGCAAATATTAGACCAGTGCGACAAGCAGTGCGCCCGAGAGTAGCAGCTGTCGTTCCAATGGGAGAGGCTATAAGGAGGGTTGTCCTTCATGATCTGGACATAGCCGAGACACTTGTAGTATTGTAGGATCATATTGAGGGTCTCACCCTTGGTATTCAGGATGTGAGGACTAACGAGTTGCCTCTAAGATTTCAACACCATACCACTAGCATGCAGAGCCGATGGACTAGGCTCTTATGTATGATTGCACAGGCAGTGACTTGTTATCACCAGCACCATTAGTCTAGGGTGCCCCCTTGCATTTTTGAGTTTTTGGGTCGTATGACCGATTTTGTCCTAGACACAGAAAACTATGTACAAACTATAAACAGTTATATATATTTTTTATTTTCGGGTCTTTATTTTGGTTAAGTTATATGATCCTGATGCAAATATTTGATGAAATGTTTTTCTTTTATAAATGTTGCGAATGTCTATCTAACACATAATTTGCTAATGAATCAGTTAATGTGTTTAAGTTTCTAGAAATTTGTTGATATTGAATAGAATCAAACTGCCTTTCTACAATCCTGACACTTAGGAACATACGATAGATAACTAGATTCTGAATGGAATAGATGTCGGTAAGTTGTAGAATGACGAGTTGTGAGTCTAGCCTGATGACAAGTCAGCATATGCCATGTGCGATGGAATTAGAAAGGAGTTCTATCAACGTGCTATATTCAGTGATCTTGTTCATTGACCGACCAATACATACCTTATGAAACTCACTAACTCGCCACTTAGATCAAAGATGGCCCAGGTTATAGAAGATAGGTTCTGCATACTACAACTAGCTCCATCGACGTATCCAACAAATGATTCCAATAGGTTCGACATCTGCAACAAATGCAAAAGTGGATTACCTAACCAAAACAATCGCTCTTGATGAAAACAAAAAGTAACAAAAGCATATGAAGAGATTACTATGCTTAGTCAAGCATCGTAACACTTAAGGTACAACCCGTTTTGAGGTTACGACAGGTGGAATCCCATTGTAATCTACTAGCTCGTAGGCTCCTTTTGCTAATACACACTTAACAATATAGGGACCTATCCACAAAGATTGGAACTTACTTGCTCCCAATTTATCGGATTCCTGATCATAAAGTAAGACCAGGTCACCTTCTGAGAAGACATGGGGTTTGACATTCTTTTCAAACTATGCCTTGACTCATTTCTTATGCACTTCGTTAGCCAAGGTGATGTCACGATGGGTTTCATCCAATTGGATTAATTCCAAGAAATGAGCCTCTTCTTTTGAAGTTCCAGGGAGAAGGTCAACTGCGAGCTTGAGAGACGAAATTTTGCACTAAATTGGTAAGACTGCTTCTAGACCATACACCAACTGAAAGGGTGTAAATCTGGTTTCATTTCTCACCGATGTCTGATATGCCCATAAGGCCGAGTATAGGATTAGGTGCCAACTCCGTTTATGGACTCCAATAATCCTTTGCAGCATGTGCTTCAGGACTTTGTTGATCACTTCGACTTGCCCGTTAGCTTGTGGATAATATAGAGTAGTGCTATCATGGGACAATCCTAATTTGGTAGCCAATTCATCCATCATGTGATTGTGGAAATTCGATCCATGATCTGTGACTATAGCTTGTGGAACATCGAATCTGGAGACTACATGATTGAAAAAGAAAAGAGCAGCCGTTTCGCCACTGTTGTTTAATGTAGGCATCGCCTCGGCCCATTTCGTAAAATAGTCAGTTGTGACTATGATATACCCATGCCCCTCAGCCGAGGTGGGGTTACATGTCATGAAATCTATGCCCCATTTGGTGAATGGCCCAACATCAACTACTAGAAGCAGAGGTGCAGGTGGTATTCTGGTTTTGCGGTCGAAGATTTGACAAGCATGGCAACTTCTGACTGTGGTTATGCAATCTTTGAACATTGTTGGCCAGAAGTAGCCTGCCCTTAAGATCTTTTGTGCTATAACATAACCAGATTGATGCCCCACACACGCCTAAATGACAATCATTCAGGACTTTTTCAGCCTCCTCATGGGTGAGGCACCTTCGCAGAACTGTATCGATACCACGACAGTAAAGTGTATCACTGACGATCATGTAGTCTTTTGCTTGGTATTGAGTACGTCGTTGTTCTGAGCAAGAGGTATTAGGCCTGTAGGTTTGGATTTGGAGATAGATGATTATATCTCCATACCACGGATCGCTTGACGATATCAGAAACAAAGATTCATCCACGATTAGAACTCCACAAAAACTAGAGATTTCATTGATTTGGATTTTACGAATTCTAGATCAAACTCTTGCAAAATAGCTATCCATTTTGAATATTTTCCTCCAAGAAACTACCACAAAAAGATAGAAGTCATAGGGTTGCAATCTAACAAAATGGTAGTTTTATGAAAGAGGATATAGTGTCAAAGTCTTTGTACTACCTGAAGAGCTGCAAGAGCCAACTTTTCAACATAGGAGTACTTGCTTTCTGTAAAATTTAAGTTTCGACTTAAATCATAGACAGGATGTTCGATTGCATTGTCTTTTTGAACTAAAACCATTGCGATGATCGTATCTGTCGTAGCTAGATACAAGTTAAAATATTTCTGATAGTCGGGAGTGTACATTAATGATGATTTTATTAGGGATTTCTTTAGAGCATCAAAGGAAGCTTGTGCAACCTGATCCCAATTGAAGTGTACTTCTTTTTTCAAAAGACACGTATAACCTTTGGAAAGTTCAGCATAATTTGGAATGAACCTCCTTAGAAAGTTTTCTTTCCCTTGGAGTTTCTGAACTTGAATCAAATTTGAAGGTGGAGGCATATCGATGATCCCTTGAACCTTACATGGGTTGAGATGAATCCCATCCTTTAAAACCACAAAGCTAAGTGAATGACCAGAACTGACACAAAACACACATTTGTGTGGATTGAGTTGTATCTTGTAGTGTCGGCAATGTAGAAATATAGCTCTCAAGTGCTACGGATGATCAGTCCGCTTTCATGAATGAGCTAGAAGGTCATTGAGATATAGTGGAACGATGTTCTTGATGTCATGGAAGGTATAATTCATAGCCCTCTGAAAAGTTTCCCCTATGTTCTTTAAACCAAAAGGTAGCTTGCAGTACATGAATGTGCCCCATGGACAAATAAATGTAGTCTTCGACTGGTCCTATGGGCAGATATTTATTTGATTATACTTGGAAAATCCATCCATAAACGAAAAGATTTTGCATCCAGCGCAGTCATCAATTATTTGGTCGATGAAGGGTGTAGGGTAGTTGTCCTTCGGACAAGCTTAATTTACATCCTTGTAATCAACGCACACTCTAATCATTCCTTTCTTTTTCATCACAGGAACAATGTTCAATACCCAATCAGTTGGAGGAACCGAGTAAATGAAACCAGCATGGAGAAGTTTTTCAACTTCTGTCTTGATGGTAGTGGCTTTCTTTGGTGCATCTTCCGAAGCCATTGTCATACTGGTTTGACATCTGGATACATCTTAATTTCGTGTTCAACTATGCTTGAGTCAATGCCTGACATTTCTTCACATGACCATGCAAATACATCTCTGAACTTGCGAAAGAGAGTGTAATATACTTCCAGTTCTGAAAAAGAACAAGATTTGCTGACATGAATATTCTCTACAACATTTGGTTTGGTCGAGATATTTATGGCGATATTTTCTTCAATATTGGACAGATTTCACTCGGAATCCACCATATTTATAGTATTTGATAGAAAATAAAAAACTGAAGGATGATTAAGGTTGCTAGAACAATCTTCTTTGTAATTTGGAAGATGGAAATGATGGTGGTAATCTTCCCACGGCGCCTCTTTTATCATCATTGACTGAACAATTCCTTCATCTGTAGAATGTACATGCGAGCAAGGATCTAAAGAGGTGCCATATTCTTTACACCTATCTATCCAAACACTCGATGAGCGTTGATTTGGATTTTCCGCCCAGGCCGAAAACATTGATTTCTACAATATTTCTATTGGGATTGGATGCAATACCTGGCAATGATCCATGCTAACATCATGTTCAAAAATATTTTGAATAGAAGATACCATATTGTAGGTTCCCATCGTGGCCACTTCCGTCAGTTTGTTTGGAGAAGGTAGGGAAAAATTACCCATCAATGTAGGGTATTTTAGCAGGCCTACTCCTATATTTTGAAGCGATTGAGAGCTTCCATGGATCATCGGGATGCTTCCTGTAACTTGTGAACTATTGGGGAGGAAGGTTTGTTGGTTAACGATTGTGATTCCTCCTTGAAAAGGAAATGAAATCTTTCTGAAGTATGTTGACACAATAGCGCCCATAGCATAAATCCATGGCCTTCCCAGAAGGATGTTGTAATTGAGGTTTCCATTGATAACTTCAACATATATTTCTATTGTTTTTCCCCCCAATTAAACTTGCAAGTTACTTAAAATCCTATATGGGGTGTATGTTCATCCATCGAATGCTTTTAATGTCATTGATGATCTTGAGAAGGGTGGTGATCCTAAATTTTTCCAGCAACTCATTGACATAATGCAGGTAAATGCCCTCTCATCAATAATTGTTTGATGAATAGTTTTTTTGAGGGCTTTCACTTGAATGAGGAAAGCGAGTTGAGCTGGTAACTGAGGTTCATATCCTTTATGATTAAAGGCCATGAGATTAGAATCCGTTGGGTCAATCCCACCTATTGCTAATAATAGAGCCTGCTTTTGGGAGGGGCAATTTTGCAGTACTTCAAGTGTCGACATAGCGGACGGTGATTAGGCCAGGTCCTCTACTATATTATAATTATGTGCTACTCTGGCACGAGGATTAAATGTCGATTTTTGTACTACTCCCTTTGGCAGCTTTATCGTTAGCTCAGGAATGATGGGTGGCACAAATTTGGTCAAAGTTTTTGTCAAATTACTAGGTTGATTAGTAGCCTAATTTTTTGACAGCTGTGGATTCCCGTAATCTTTATTCCTTGACAATATCAAAGAATCATTTTGCTATTTTGAAATGGACAACATAAGCACTTGGGATGGGGAAGCATTGTCGCTAGCAACCAGATTGGTTTCTGGGTATGGAAACAGATTAGTGAATACCACTGAGGTTTTTGTGTTCTTGAAGAATCTCTTAATCTCAGCTTTATGTGGATAGTCTTTCATCCAATGATCCTCATCGCATATAAAGCATGGATGATTGGGTTTCTTTTGCCCAGAAGGGTTTGCAGAAGATTTTTCAGGAGACAAATCATCTTGTTCCTTCTTTTTTCTTTTCCCTTTCCTCTTGCCCCCTGATTGCTTTGGTTCTTTGCTTTTGTTGGTTGACACGGCATTAACCTCTGGGGCAAGAAGTTATTCATTTGCATTTTGATCAAGAACTGTACAAGCTTTCTTAGATGTAGCCTTTGTGGTTTTCATGTTGGTCGTACCTATCACGCCATCACCGGCATGAGAGTCTTTGTTTGATTTAGGAGGAGGAGTTACGGAAAATTTTGGTCTAGGAGCATTTGGGATTTTGTCATAGAGCATGCTAGACTAAGTGTAGATCAAGTCTAGATATTGCGCATGAGAAATGACTTGTTCTTCGGTGATACCCCCCCCTTAGCCAAATCTTTTGTAATAGAAGGTAACAATGATTTAATAAACCATTCAGCCAGCAGCTGATCAAGAACATATGTTTTCACCATTCTACAATGATGTCGCCACTCATGAATATGATCAGATATGTGAGTGGCTATTGTCTGCTTGAAATTGGTAAGAAGCTTCGTTCCTGTTTCGTACCTTATTGGTAACTGAAAATGGGTTAAAAAGGTGGTGGTAAGGGTGCTGAAGTTATCAAATGAAGCTCTAGACAATTCGATGTACCATTTTGCTACCAGACTAGTTAACATTCACTGAAAAAGGTGAAGCCTAATCGAATCATCATTGAAAGTGTTGGACAAACACCATAGATGAAAGGTCATCACATGATTCGATAGATATTCACCCAGATTTCCATTGAATTTAGGAATATCTAACAGAAGTTTATGAGGAATCGTTGGCCACCAAGGGGAATAAGCAATTGGATCATTTGTTAGCCGATTCAGATCTGGTAATTCTAAAGTTACAAAAAAAGGCAACTGTTGATTCAGGTTTGGTGAAGCATACCCAGGATAAGATGGGATTGCCTGAGCAGTTGGTCTTTACATGGTAACCGTTTTGAATATACAGTTGCCTAATAACTGCAAATCTTTGTTGCTCAGGTCCTCAGTAAGCTTGCTAGAATTGCGGTTGTTGATATTGCACCAGCCATGGTTGTGAAACCATTTGTTTGTTACCCAATACTGGATGTTTGACCAAGATGACGGGTTATAGTATCCATTTGAGCCTGCGTCACTTCAGTTAAGGATCCACTAATTAGCGGTTGTGATTGAGTCCCAGAGACAAGAGGTTGTTGTATTACGACTCGAGAAATTAGAGGTTGACATACAACAAGTAGCACTTGTACTTGCGACACTATCACAATAGCCGGTGTAGTGGGAATATTCAACACAAGTTGATTTGGTTGTATGGAATATACAACTCTTGGTTGTTGAGGCAGTATTGGTATCCAACCACTGGATGTGATTCTAGCCTGAACCGAATTTTGTTGTGAACTCTCTGATCTGGATTTAAATGGGAATGTAACAAATTACAGAGATAACCATATACACAAAGATGCAGTGGAAATAATACTTCATTTCATTAATGGAAAATACTGAAACATGCTTACAATCAGAAATGGAAACAAACTAGCTAGGGCGATGGTAGCTTATCTCTGAGAAGAGATGTGATGGCTACATGCCTCTGAACTGTGTTACAATGAGGCTCGAAGGCCTATTTATTGTTGAGAAACAATGAAAAACCCTTAACATTCCAAACCTAACCCTAGGAGATGAAACGCCAAACTGTGGGCCCCGTTTGGGGGTAAGTTGGTACATCAACTTCCCGGGGTCGTAACTTTGGCATATGATCTCCGTTTGACGCGTACAATAGATCATTAGAAAGATCTATTCGAGCACTATCATTGTGGGAATGGGCAACATCAGTCCATTGCATGGACCCATGTTGCCCCCAGATTCCCCAAAAAACGTCGTTTAGGGCCTCAAAACGGCTCTGTAATTTCAGGACCCGAAAAACTGCTAAAAACAGTAAGTTGTGCTACAATTAAGGAAACTGAAAATGCTGAGAAAGACAATGGTGGGGGTCTAGGTGACTTGGCAGGTGGCCACCAATATCCACCTGGATCATTCCTCCCCCCTTAGGAAGCAATGGTCCCCATTGCGTTGAGCTCCTCCATGAGATGAGGAAACTTCCGCTGAACCTGTTCCCTGGTGAACCACTTGCCCTGTTGAAGGAGTTGGCCTGCTTTGACAACTTGGTACAGTTGGATATTCTGTTGGTGAGTGTTCTTGATCTGTGTGTCCATGATCCGATCAGTTGCAGCTTGTTCCATGCAATCTGGATTTAATTCTGTGGGTTGGAGCTGTTCTGCAATGTCGGATGAGTCTAGCAATGGTGGAAAGTATGGCCGAAGGCGGTCCACATTGAACACTGGGTGCAGGCCCAGGAATGGGGGAATGCTGAGC
>APFE030131582.1:105770-126284 GCA_000404065.3 Pinus taeda | reverse complement strand
CTATTCAAAAATCATGAGAAATTAGTCATTTACGACTACCTCTCATGGAAATGGTCATACGTGAATGACTTACCTAACGTAGTTCAATCCCAAAATGATCTAATATAATGCACTGCATAAACCCCCATACTTAGACTAAATTATTAATTATAATTATAATTATTAACTTTATATTTCACTTTGCTTATTTTTATTTTTATAATTTACCCCAACTTTATTTTGCTTAACATTTTTCACATTAAATTTTATTTTACAGAGTTTCCTCAAATTAGATGTTAAAATAAATTGGCTATATTTTTTAATATTAAAAGTTATTTTTAATTCTCCCCATGGTGTAGATTAGTTGATCATAGAATGGGTTGTTAAGGCATTTCTTATGATTTTATTGGTTTAAACTTCGATTAGCTCAGTGTGCCACGTGTGAGGCAATGTGGGTGCACTTGAAGGTGATTGTGGTAGTGGATAGAATCAATACTTAAGTACAAACATGTTATAGTTGACTATTCTCCCATATACAAAAAATAATAATCTTATTTTTTTAATTTTATTGAATTAATTATTATCAAAATTTAGATTTTATTAAAATCACATTATTTTATTGGAAGTAGTTTAGGTGATGGAAATAAAGGAAACTAATTTTATTGTAAGCATTTTCTAAATTGTATCTACACTCAAACACTCTCATAGAAAAAAAAGCCTTGACCCCACCCATCAAGCAAGCCACTCAATGTCACCTTGGTGGCATTCTCTCACTCTTTAGACTACGAGAAGGATATCCTTATCTATGGTAGAATGCTTAAATATCGAGCTAAGATAGGTCATTGAGTAATGAAAGGAAGTTCCTTAATGAAGACCTGTGATTTGACACTACTCACTCTCAAAAGTAAAAGGTGAGGGATAAGTGTGTGAATAGTCAAAAAAACAATGCATTATTAACAAATTTTGAATGATTTTAATTACACAACTATGCATATTCATGTAACCAAATTATACTTGAAAAATGAAAGATAAAGCTTGCTCAATTAACCATATAGCATGAGATGCTAGTGAAGCATATATACAATGGAAAAATAAAAATATAAAATGAATCATGAATTGCCAATACAAGTAAGGCATTAGATCATTCATTCATCGTATTCATGAGCATTGGATATTGAAAGTTCGTTATCATCACCAAGAGACCATTTCACAATTAATATATCATACACCAACAATATTAACTATGTTTGGGACAACAAAGAGTTATGTGTTTGCGATGATAAATAAAGGAAATATTCAAACTTGTCATTGTTACTAAGGATAATGAAGAATTTTTTTTTGAATTTGGGCTACTTACATGTTTGTAACATTCAAATGTTATCCATTTATCATCATGCAAGTTGCATGAAGGTAGTTTGGTAGTAGTATTAAGTGAACATTCTTTGGTCAAAGTTCTACCCTGTCCTTAGCACTACCACTTTGCAAGATGAAGAAGAAATGTGAAATATATGTGAAACCAAATAAATAAGTTGGAAAGGTTGTTGCAACATATATAGGTGGTCATGTCATGTTGAAAAAGGAGGTGTTGGCCCACTCCCGTTTTCGATAATTTATCAACCTTTGAATTTGATTCCCTGTGAATGTGATCAAATGATATGACCCTAAAGATTCTAATAAGCTCCATAATTTTAATAATCCTTTGATCCAGTAAAGAAGTGTACAAGGAAGTATAACCTTTCACCCAATCTAAAACAACCTTGGAATCCCCTATGACTTGTAAGTTTAGATTGTTGAAGTGACGCAATTAAAATAACTAACATAAATGACTAATTCATATTATTGTAGTTTTTGTTAGGTAGTCATATTTTTTTTCCTAGACTAAATTAATCATTTATGTTAGTCATTTTTACTAGTATTACTTATTAGCTAGTCATATATTTTTACGCGTAACTAAAATAGTCATTTATGTTTGTCATTTTTAGTTGGGTCTCTTAATATTGCTAACTTTTGGTAGTATTTCACTTAGAAATGTTGTGGTGACTAACTTTTTTAGTCACCTAGTCACTAATTTCACCATTCTCTACTAGTGAAGGTACTAAGGAATGGCCACTTTGTACGTCATTTAAATCTAAAAAACGTGCATTGGAAGTAGGAGATGACTTTATTCATCCCATTAGTTCTTCTCTGTGGACTATTGTCCTTGTTGACTGGTCTCAATGTGTTCTGCAGATTTGGTTGACTACATAAACCAACTCTATTGATCTACATTTAATCTCTAACTGCACACCCATTCATCCTTTTAACTCACTGTACTATTACATTGCAACCCAAACATTATGTAACTCATTCAAAAGAAATGTTACAATATCACACATCTATGATACCTTTAGACCCTTGGTGCTTATCTCCTCGAGCATTTTATTTCTCATAACACTGAGCATGTCACCATCAGCTTAGCTTACCATTGTAGAGTTATATAGGAGCCCCTTCATATCGAAATTTTTGTAATGTCCTAATTGCATTTTAACTCCCTTTATTTACCCCTTAGCTCCCTTAGTCTTAATTTTACCATGTGCCAAAGAATATCAGAACCTCTTTTATTGAAACTTTCCCAAATTCCATTTGCACAGGAGTTACAAGGTCTACAACTTTTGATATGCTGACCTCCGATATGACGTCATGATTTCGCCATTTCTCCATGTGGTGTTTGCTGAGTGGTCACACGTGTCACCTTGATTTTCCCCATTGGGCCACCAAAAAATCCAAAATAAGCTACCATGTGTGGACCATACTAGCATGTCATGCTAATGTTAGTTTCCACGTTAGCTTTTAAGGGCTAATCATGAGATGCCATGTGTCCTATCTGAGGAGAGAGAAAGAGTCTTGTGAATCCTTGGTTTTACAAGGAAAACCTTTCTTAATCCTGTTATGCATCCCTTGGTTCTTTTAACAATACCAGAAACTCCATATATCATAACTTCTCAAACTTTAAATGTTAAGAAGTTCTGAGGTTCATATGGCTTCAACCTTCTGATATTCCGATATCTGCCTGCTACAATGTTCCGATGGCCTTCAACTTCTAATATCCCAATATGACTTGCTCTGAGGTTTTAATATTCTGATCTCCAATATAGCCTTCTCTGAGGTTATGATATTGGGTCCCGATGTTCTCTTACCACCGATATTCATCCTTCCACTTTGCTGACCTTTGATATTTCAGCCTGCTTAGGAGTTCAAGACTCAAACATTGGCACAACATAACTTTTGATCCAGGAGACCATTTTCAGACTTTCACACACCATTTGAAATCTCTTTTAGATAAATTTCCAATGGATAGGGTCCAATGTAGATTTCGAGCCCATATGTTACCTATAAAATGTATTAAAAATCTCTACCGTTATTTTCTCCTTGACTCATTCTTGTGCATAAAATCCTGAACTCTCAATCACCATTGTCATCAATTTATGGCTTCTTTAGCAAGCCTACTACTTTGATGATTATCTACAAAGAACTGCAAGGACCATGGGATTCATCGTGGCCTCCTAATCACCGTGCTCATATGGTTAACATTAATTCCAACACAATCTCAACCTGATGCAGGACCATTCACCGAAGAGAAAATCTTTGTAATTAAGTAGACATAGGGGTGTTATACGGGAATAGTGTACACATGGATGTTGTTATTCCCACTAAGATGTGTGGCTATCTTAGAAACAAACAATCAAATTCTACTATTGATTTCTTTTATGAAAATAGATGAGAGGAGAACCAAGAGGGCCAACCTGAGTCTTGTGCTTGATTCCCTCTCCTTCTTGATAGAGTTTTACTGCTCGCTCTTTGTCTGCTCAGCTTGAAAAGGACCTGTAGAATCATAGAAACATAATACTATGCAAGAAACAAGGATCTAAATTCATAAATAATGTAGGATCAGATGTACATTAACCATATACAAGCATATATAAACAAGTACACCAACATATGGAAGGAAACAAGAATAGCTTTATTCAGATAAAAAGTAGCAAGAGGATTACAACCATGAGCAGCTCTGACCCAGCATCATCCTCCAGCTAAGAAGCCCTTCTTTCACCTCAAGCAAAGCAAAATCACCCAACACTGTGAATGTACTACCAGAATACCAACAACACTTCTCTATAGATTACAAAATTCCAGCCTCTGGATCTCTGTGATGAGGGATCCATATATAGATGATTACAAAGAGGCGAGTCATCTTTTGGGATCTTCATTAGTGTCTTCTCTCTAATAGTTCCTGCGTCCACTTGGAGAATGAAGATCTCTTACTCATCCCTGGTAAAAAATGGAGTGGAAAGTATCAGAGGGGAAGCTTATGGAAGATTCCATGATCTTCCACCTCGCATTTTGGTCCCTGCCATTTGTCCATTCTCGACCATCACACCCTACAGAGGAGAAAAATAGTATGCATCGCACCCTGTTCATTGAGAAGGTGATATGCATCGCACCCTCTGAATGGAGCTTTCAGTATGGTCCAATTTTGACCATTTATGAGCAGTTTTTAGTGGAGAACTTCTGGGAGATGATGTAATCAGTTGACCTTGTTCCTTTAGGTAGTGAAGCAACCCTTTTAGGGACTTAAGAGCCCTCAGTTTATGGACATTTGTGATTGGGGTTGAAGTGCCCAAAAATGTCTATAATAGTTTCCCCCTAAAGCATGAGGTCATTAATCATTTTTGATGTTGGTTGAAATGCTTTACTATGAGGATCTAAAGTTTTTATGAGCTGGGAGTTGACCTGTAATAAGATACAATACAATACATTATTTGACAACATTTTTTCATGATATAGATGAGGTGGGCATTCCCATACTCAACTTTATAAACTCATTTTCATGTACATAGGACAGATGATCATCTGTGTGACAGACTGATGATATGGACACATCATCCTTTGATTTGGATGATCATCTTCTCAGAAATGATGTACACTAGATGTTTTTATATTCCTGAATATATCGCAGCCCGGATGGATGAAACTAGATACGGGGTCTTCAAACCTAGCCAATCTTCACTCGGAATACAAGTCAATCCATGTGAAAAATGTTTTGGAGTCGAACATGAAAATACATCACCTGATTACCAGCCAATGATGTAAGCTGTTAACAGGCGCGAGAGGAATCACTAATAATGATAATGACCCTCAAGGTACTACAGTACAATCTACGTGGTGTGAAAAAGGACTTGGTGTCGAACACCACACAAAATCTCTCGGTCGAAGGCCATTGATGTAAACCTGTCGCCAAAAGTGAGAAACTTGCCATTGAGGCATCCAAGCTTAAAAGTACTGAAAGGGTTGTTCCTAAGTCAACTTCTTGGATAATGAGCTGATGTCGACAAGAAGCGACCGGTCACAGGAGGGCCTTAATGAATCCCACATCAATGACACGGAATGAAGTAAATGATTTTGGAGGTGAAAACAAACTAACGATATGGGGTTCAGGGTGGCAATCATGAAGGAATGAAGCATGAATGTATTGCAGTGGGTTAGACTCAGGTGAATTGTCTAAATGACTTCTCTTGAACATATCGGCGACACTGACGATGGATTGGTAGCGTTAACCCCAGATATGGATGGTGTGACGGACCAATGGTGAAGACCAGTGAATAGAACAACCCAACCCAGCATGGATGCGGAAGAAAAGTGTCATGTTCAAGAGCGACTTGCTACTAATAAATTTTCTTCTTATTTTTTTCCGAATTTTCCCCAATCATTGCTGACCAGTACCTCTTTCTTTTTGTCAAGCTTGAGGAGGATAACATATTCTTGTTCTATAATCCACCCTTCGGGCGAACCTGTCACTATATTTTAGTGACCCTAGCGACAGTGAAACTCATTCTCGTCCTGTTCGATGAGTTTGTCGCTATTTATTTTAACGAGTTTAACGACAAAGATAACTCGGTCTCTTTGAATTTTAGAGAGTTTGAAAGAAATGGAAAGAAGACTCCGAAGGTTATTTTTCGTTGTATAATCCCTTAAGTCCGAAAAAGCGTAAAATAATACAAAAGGGATGAATTTTTTATAGTTTTAACGAACCGAACAAGACAAGCGCTCGATCTTTTTGTGTAATAATCCCTCAAGTCCAAAAAGATTAAAATCTAGAGGAGGGATAGCACTTCCGATGCCTTTTAACGAGTCGGAGAGGCCAATCACTCGGCAATCTTTTCATATTTTACGAGTCAGCTGAAAAGAGCTTAAAGAAGACTCGGTTTCGAGGAACGAGTGATGGTTTTGGGTAATAGCTGATTCCAGGTAAGGTTTGGAATTTTCCAATCATAACAGTGTTACAAGCATGGCTAGCAGAATCACTCTTTGCAGATGTTCCTCGAAGGGGTAAACAATCATATGGGGCTGAATGATCGGCTAAAAATAGAGTGGAGGTGATGGCGATAACACGACCAAGGCTCAAAAGCTGGTGATAAGGCATTCACAATGGTTATTTACCCGTTCATTTTTTAATGAGCTTAAACGCGGGGAGAAACACTTGCTCATGACTTATGTTTATTTTTTAACGAGCTTGAACTCTGCGAAAACATTGCTCGCCAGTCGTATGATGAAAATGTCTCATTCGAGATGCTATTTTGAAGTGGCTTACATCTCTAAAGCTTTGCACGGATCCTTTCTTTATGCAAGTTAGGAAATGACTAGCCTTACGGGTTTAAAGGGTTAGAGGTCCTACAAATTAAAAAATAAATAGCCACTCTTCACTTGCATGCAAAAAGGTTTGCATGCCCCCAGGTATGCAGACAAAACATTTGTTCTATCGGGAAAGGCCTACCTTCTAAGGAAGGTATCTTATCCGGTCTAATTCCCTTTTCCTAGACGGACGAGTATCGGACTAGTCATATATCCTTCGCCGAAACCTACCCTATACCCAGAGTTTTCTGCCGAAGCAGACCAGGGTGCATGCCCCCTGGGTTTTAGTCACATCTCCCTGAATCACTCGCACTCATCAGGTGGACGAACTGGAGACCGATGAGACATTTCTTGTGTGAAAAGACCATTCAGGGATGGCATTTGACTATTTGCAATGTGTGAACCAGGGAATGACATTTGGCCTACGAGCCTGACCATTCTGCCTTCATGTGGAAAACACATTACTCTAAAGAGTGAGGAGACGATGAATCCCATGGAATAAATATAGTCAGATCCAAGGAGTAGATTGTAATCTAAAGGTACTTGAACTACCATAACATTCATGTGAACAATTTTCCTTCTCAAAGTAATGGGCACATTTGGAAGGATCCCTAAAGGTCGACTGGTTCCCTTGTCGAAGCCTGTTAGATTTCTCATTTCAGGCAAAAGCGATGGAAAACCAAGCGCTTTCCAAGCTGTTGAGGAAAGGATACTCACAGAAGCCCCTTCATCAATGATGGTACCAACCATGACCATTTTGTAAGCTTGTACAATAATTCTAAATGGTACACTGGTTGGTAAACGGGGTCTGCCTAGTAGGTTCCAGTCGAAGGAAACCACTAGGTTGCTTGGTGGTGGGACCGAATAGACGGCTGGGTAGGACTCTGATGAACTTCCTTCCTGCGATAAAGGAACGGGAGGACTGCCCCTAAGCTCATCGGAGTCAGTGTTCATGAAACAAATATGAACGGTGTCATTCTCTTTCTCTTCAGTGACGATATCGTTTGAAGATGAACACTCTGAAGGCAATACCGGGTCAACCGGCGTATCGACCCTTTGACTTTTGTCTGGTATGGATTTCGAAGGTTCATTTTCAATGATAGGTGCTTCAGCTGACCACAAGGATGCGCCAGCCTGATTTTCAACCGGTGGAGGACTTGGCAAGAGTTTTTGATATCCAGGAGGAAGTCGTAACGGTGAAACCGAACGATTATCTAAAACTCTTTTAGCCTCTTCAAGGAAGGGACACCAGTGGACGGCATGATCGCCTTCACACAACTTACAAGGAAGTCTAGAATTCCTTCCTTGTCCATGTGCTTCACTTTCACTAGTTGACGGTGAGCATTCAACATGATCGCCAGAGGTTGATGCTACCGGTGGTGCAAACGAGGAGACCAGTCCCTTAAGATCCCAGGGATGTAGGTACAATCTTGGTGATAGTGGTCTCCATTTCAAATGATTCAAGGATATTTAGGTTTTGACTGTGCGATGTGTGGATTTTTTCTAGACGATACTTGGTTGTTCCCTTTCGATTTTGGTTCATTTTTCTTCTTTTCCTTTTTCTCTTTCTGTTTCTTCTTCCTCTTAGTTACTTGACTTTTAGCTTTATCGGCTTTGTCAAGCGAAGGGGAAGGAGGAGAAGGAGAATCAGATGAAGTAGAAGGTTGGGAAGCAACTCTAGTTCCGTCTTGTTGCTGGTTAAACTATTCAGGAATTGTGGGATTCTGAACGACAGAGGTAGAGAAGAGCCAGACTGGAAAACCAATTGTCAATCCTGGAAGTGACAAAGTGGCCATATGAGGTGGACCAACATCACCCCAAGATAGGAAGGGACTAGGATTTCCTTCACGGGGAAATCCTTGGTTGGTAGACTCCATTTTCTCAACCTGAAGATCAACGGGAGGAATTTTACGTTAGTCCAATTTAAAATAAACTTTTAGATGCTTGGACACAACTTGCTTTCTCAATTTTAAAGAGTTTATAAAAAACAAAATATGACTGTAGTCACCTTCAACTTTTATTGAGCTTGAAGTGACAAGTGCTCAGAGGACCTTTTCTTGTTAAGGAGTCTGAAAAGGAGCAAAATGGACTTCTCTGGAGATCTAGGCAGAGAGGATTACCAAACCAACTGTAAAACTGAAGAATACTTTTTATGGTACGGCAATCAGTCTTCCTGAATGCTATGTTCGGTGCATTACGATGGATAGGGTGGCAGACACGGCTTCCTAAGGATAAAGGATGTAGCCTATAGTGGTCTGCCAATATATATGCGACAGTACGTGGGAGCACAAGTCCGTACTGGCACTTATCGTATCAAAGTGGAGGAATCACCCAACCAACACTAAAAGCAACAGTTACCAGGCTTTACGACGCCAGAATACGTCTCTAGCCTAGACCTCTAGATGCTGCATTAAGTTCCAAAGCATTGTTATATTCATTGAGATTTATTTTAAGTTGATCTTTCTTAGCAGCTTTTCTTTCAATTTCACCACGTGATGTATGTATAATTCCTAAATGCAATCTAAGATGATAAATAGACATTTTATCTTCCTTCAGCAATGAAAATCCTAGCTACTAAGGGGGAGAAAGTCAAGCATCTTTTCTTCACAGAGCACAGAGCACACGCTAATATGCATAGTCCTAAATTAAGCCAAGCATTCAAGATGAAAATGCACATGCATGTATTGGTTTTCAGCTCCCTTAATGTGTAAATGACTCTAAGAAAACTATGTGCAAAACTGAAATACTTTTAAAGTGACTGTACTCAACAAAATTCTCTTTCAAAATGAAGTGAAAACAAGAGAGACACTTTGCGATTTTGAAATGGAAATTGCTTTTCGACACTTTAAAAATAGTAAATCAAGTCTTATGCAATAATAACCATATAATCAACTATCTAAAACAATGGGATTGCTTTCTAAAACTAAAAATGACAGCAACGACACTTTCAGATCTAGAGACGACAGTTCGACTATGTTATTTTTGCAAAAGAGAATTAAAATGACGCACAATACATAAAAAACGTTTATAGTTATTTGCACTATGGAGGCAGAATAATGCTATAGAAGGGGGTATTCACAGAAGCACATTAATTACAGACAGAAAAAACTCTTGAATAAGACTGAAAACAGTGAGAAAAATCCACAGTCGGAGGGTAAAATCAGTCCTCCCTGACCATCACACCTGTTACACAGTGAACTCAGTATGTAGCTCAGTTACTCCATTTGGGAAGTGCAATGCATACAGGCTGCCTTGAAGGCAGGGTGCGATGGTTACAGTGCAAGACTTTGAATGAGACTTCAATCACAATTTGTAGTTTAGTTCAGGTGTTTAAGCTGAATAAGTACAGATCAATGTATGTAAAAACACAGGGGTGATTTTAGAGGTTACTAAAGCCACTACTTAGGGAAATTAGATTGCTTGCAGATCTATTGTTTAATTTATAAACAAAAACCTGGAGATTGACTAAAGCAACATTAATCTACTTTGCATTTGTATGACAAATGCAGTTCAAAGGCTAGCTAGCTTGACTTCAGGCTCCGTCTGTATGTTTATAGAAGAAACAAGGATAGATAGGCTAACAAGTAATCTAGTCGCTCCCTAGCGGAGTCGCCATTTTGTTATACGAGGATAGTGTCCACACAGATGCTTCTATTCCCACTAAGATGTGTGGCTATCTTAGAAACAAACAATCAAAGTCTACTATTGATTCCTTTTATGAAAATATATGAGAGGAGAACCAAGAGGGCCAACCTAAGTCTTGCGCTCGATTCCCTCTCCTTCTTGATAGAGTTTTGTTGCTCGATCTTTGTCTAACCAGATTCAAAAGGATCTGTAGAATCACAACAACATACTACTATGCAAGAAACAACGATCTAAATTCATAAATAATGCAGGATCAAATGTACATTAACCATATACAAGCATATATAAACAAGTACACCAGCATATGGAAGGAAACAAGAATAGCTTTATTCAAATAAAAAGTAGCAAGACGATTACAACCATGAGCAGCTCTGACCCAGCATCATCCTCCAGCTAAGAAGCCCTTCTTTCACCTCAAGCAAAGCAAAATCACCCAACATTGTGAATGTACACCAGAATACCAATAGCACTTCTCTATAGATTACAAAATTCCAGCCTCTGGATCTCTATGACGAGGGATCCATATATAGATGATTACAGAGAGGCGAGTCATCTTTTGGGATCTTGATTAGTGTCTTCTCTTTAATAGTTCCTGCTTCCACTTGGAGAATGAAGATCTCTTACTCATCCCTAGTCAAAAATGGAGTGGCAAGTGTCAGAGGGGAAGCTTCTAGAAGATTCCATGATCTTCCACCTCACACTTTGGTCCCTGCCATTTGTCCATTCCTGACCATCACACCCTACAGAGGAGAAAAACAATATGCATCGCACCCTGTTCATTGAGAAGGTGATATGCATCACACCCTCTGCATGGAGCTTTCAGTATGGTCTAGTTTTGACCATTTATGAGCAGTTTTCAGTGGAGAACTTCTGGGAGATGATGTAATCAGTTGACCTTGTTCCTTTAGGCAGTGAAGCAACCTTTTAGGGACTTAAGAGCCCTCAGTTTATGGACATTTTTTATTGGGGTTGAAGTGCCCAAAAATGTCTATAACAAGGGGGTCATGTGTTTTTAGGAAGTTGGATTCCTATCTGACAAATTAATGCAATATTAGGATTTTAATTGAATTAATTAGATAATGGGAGAAAATTGTAAGTGCTCTTGAATAAATGAGAACATGAGTGGAAATAATGATAAAAGAGACTAAAATCAATTAGGACTCTTAGAACAGTTCATGATTCGAGGAATTGAGATACTTTAGGAACTAATTAATTAGAAGTGGAAATAATGGATAGAGGATTTAGGAGTCGGTTCAACAGATATAGGAGTCAAACCAGGATAGTTCAACAGAACTTCGGGCATATATGTAAGCCTCCGAGAAGAGTCAAGGAGAGAGACAGAGCGATTCAGAGGAATCGTAAAAGGATCTTAGAATCAAATTGAAGAAGAAGAGTAAAGCTCAGGAGGAATCATGTTGTAAACTAGAAAGAAGGCCGAAGCCTTTAAAGGAGGGAAAATCCATAGAAGAATTGAAGAAAATGCATAAAAATCAAGTAAAAGTGACGAAAGAGAGAAGTGAAGAGGGATGCACAGGAGCTATTTGATCTTATATATCAATGGTCTAGATGATGTCGCTAAAGAGGAAGGAAAAATATCACATCGAATGAATTATTTATAAAGATTAAGTCCCGCAAGTGTAAAACCAAGTTTACACTAAGAAACGACGCAAAACACAGTCAGAATTGAGTTATGGACTTGAATTATTATATAGAGTGGTCTAATACATATCGAGTCCATAAGGAATGATCAAATCAGCACTTCGAAGTGATAGGGGTTTGACTATATAAAGAACAATTACATTAATGCGATGGATCTTGGACCATTGGATTGAGATTCTAGATCAATGGCCCAGATCTAATCATTAAATCGCATATTGGTGCTTTGAAGCAGTTAAGGGGTAGTACAATGGAACGTCGATATGTCGATGGCGATCAATCGGTGATCAGAGAAGGTAGAGGTCAGAACAGTGCTGTGGAGTGATAAGATACGGACCTGACAATAAATATAGTCATGGGTCTAATGAATTTGAAGTCTACTATATATGTTTAGAGCTGAAATTCCATGTATTCCCTTCGTATTATGTTAAGGTGTTGAAACACTTCCAATAGTTTCATATCGGAGGGGAAAGGGTGATAAGGCACATATGTAATGTGGCCTACAAAAGTGCCAACAACCGATAGCGATTGTGATAGAGGTACAACCTCAGAATCTGTGCAAAAGTCATATGGAAGGCAGAAAAGGTATGTTTTGTAGTTAATTCCTTTGTTAATGGATTTTATAAGGAAAAGCAACGATGAAAGGGTTTATGTGTAAACATATATATTAACCAATGTTTTAAGAGATAATGGCTGATATATATGTAGGCTTATGGATTATATAAAGGTTGTGAAGGTTTTTTAAAGTCCTGATAAGCGAGAACTAATGGGAGGCTTTAATGAATGTTTAAAGAAAGGTTGTGAATAGGTAGAAACTCCCGATAGTAGGTTTAGGTGGGGTGATTGAGTTCCGATACAAAGGAACTGGTGGAAAAGGGCCTTAACCATATATGGTTTGAAGTTTCGACTCCATTGTAGAGTTAAATACCTGGGAAAGTTGTGTTTATGCACTTTTATGCATACTGTGGGTATGTGCAGGGGCACCCCTGCACCATTAGTGGTATCAGAGGAGATTCGAAATCTGAGTGAGGAAAGACTTAGCAAAGGAAGAAAGAACACTAATAAAGGAGTGTTTTGCGGAGGATGAGCAATCTGTTGAAGCTATTAGAAGTATGAGGAAGTATCTTTCAGAAAATGAAAACTCTGAAGTAAAGGAGGATGAAGAATGTCTCTTAAATGACAGAAGCAGTGACTTATTATAGCAAAAATAACTTAGGATTGGAAGTGACGATGAAATACTAGCAAAGTTTCACATAGAAATTGCATTGCTGGAATTTTTGGTGGAGAATTCAGAGTATAATAGTATGATTGTAGAATAAGCAGTTGACTATGGTGAACAAGGGAAGGAAAACATCATTAGGACAGATGGTGTGGAAGAGAGACTAATCGATAGTCTCAAGAATTCTTTTGAGAGCTCAAATCAGCATACTGATGTGCTGATAGAGGAAAAGGAAACAGAGCGACAAACTAAATTATTGCCAAAGGAAAATAAGGCACAACAGCCTTATGTTTTTTATTTTAACAAGTGTTTTGTGAATGCAGGTTCTGTTGCAATTATTGGAGAGAGTGTTGAACAATCATGATTTAGCCATGAAAGAGGGTAGGGATGATAGGGAGGCAAAAATCATAGGAGTCACAACAAAAGTTGAAGTAAACAAAGAAAAGGTTAGCATAAGAGACAACATAAAAGTCAACATAGAAGTCAACAAAGCAAGCAAGGAAAAAGTTAGAGCAAGTAAAGGAAATCAATAGTAGTTTGATGAAATAGTGGACAAAAATAGCAACCTGAAGTAAAGAGAAAGAGGAAGAAGTAAGAAACAAAATATGGACTGGTCCAAAGATGTACTGGAAAAAGAGATTGAAGAAATGTGGAAACTGATGATGAAGCAGTTCTAATGGAGAAAAATGGTAGCAGCAAGAAGCATGATCAATTAGAGTTTGAACTTGATTGACAAAATGAAGAAGATGGAGCAAAAGACAGCAGAAGTATAGTAGCAACAAGGGAACAAAGCATGTGGACAGTTATAGAACAAAGTGTGGGATCCAGGAAGACCAAGACTAGAAGACACATGATCAGGAGATCATGAATATTTTCTACATTGGGAGTCTGATGCAGGAGCATTCACCCAAGAGAAAATCATTGTAATTAAGTAAACATAGGGGGTCATGTATTTTTATAAAGTTGGATTCCTAAGTGACAAATTAATATAATATTAGGCTTTTAAGTGAATTAATTAGATAATGGGATGAAATTGTAAGTGCTCTAGAATAAATGAGAACATGAGTGGAAATAATGACAAAAGAGACTAAAATCAGTTAGGACTCTTAGAACAGTTCATGATTCAAGGAACTAAGGAGAGACTTTAGGAATTAGCTAACTAGAGGACATAATGGATAGAGGATTTAGGAGTTGATTCAGTAGATATAGGAGTCAAACAAGGATAGTTCAACAGAACTCTTGGCATATATGTAAGCTTATGGGCAGAGTCAAGGAGAGAGACCACTGATAGCAGAAGATTAGGCCTGTGTGAGATAGAGAAGTTTCAAATGTAATTTGCTTTTACACACACAGATATATATATATATATATATAATAGAGTTTGTTCCTAATTGTGTCAATGTTTGAAGAGTATGTTCATGAATGAATTACTTGAATTTGTAGGCTCTACAATAGGTTGCAGGCAAAATTATAAAGGGCGCAGAGGGATGGAGTGATTCAGAGGAGTCATAAAAGGATCTTAGAATCCAATTGAAGAAGAAGAGAAGAGCTCAGGAGGAACCACGCAGTAAAATAGCAAGAAGGATGAAGCCTTTAAAGGAGGGTAAATCCATAGAAGAATTGAAGAAAATGCATAAAAATCAAGTAAAAGGGACGAAACGAAGAAGTGAAGAGGGATGCACAGGAGCCGCTTGATCTTATAGATCAACAGTCCAAATGATGTCGCTGAAGAGGAAGGTGAAATATCACATTGGAGGAATTATTTATAAAGATTAAGTCACGCAAGTATAAAACCTAGTTTACACTAAGAAATGGCACAAAACACAGTCATAATTGAGTTTCGGACTTGAATTATTATAGAGTGTGGTCTAATCCATATCATGTCCATAAGGATAGATCGGATCGATGCTTTGATGTGATAGGGATCCGACTATATAAAGAGCGATTGCATTAATGTGATGGATCCTAGACCGTCGGATCGAGAGTCTAGATCGATGGCCCAGATCTAATCGCTAAATCGCATATCAGTGCTTTGAAGCACTCAAGGGGTAGTACAATGGAACAACAATACGTTGATAGCGATAAATCAGAGATGGAAGAAGGCGGAGGTTGGAGCAGCACTGTGGAGTGATAAGATATGGACCCGACAATAAATATAGTCGTGGGTCTAATGAATCTGAAGTCCGCTATATTTGTTCGGAGTGGAAATTCCATGTATTCCCTTCGTATTATGTTGAAGTGTTGAAACACTTCTGTTAGTCACACATTGGAGGGGAAAGGGTGATGAGGCACATATGTAATTTGGCCTGCAAAAGTCTCGATAGCCAATAGCAATTGCGATAGAGGTACAACCTCAGAATCTGTGCAAAAGTCATACGGAAGGGAGAAAAAGGGTATGTTTTGTAGTTAATTCCTTTGTTAACGGATTTTATAAGGACAAGCGTTGATGAAAGGGTTTATGTGTAAATATATATATTAACCATTGTTTTAAGAGAGAAAGGTTGATCTATATGTGGGCTTATGGATTATATAAAGGCTGGGAAGGGTTTTTAAAGTCTCAATAAGCGAGAATTAATGGAAGGCTTTAACGAAGGTTTAAACAAAGGTTGTGTTTGGTCAATTTAGTGTTTCTAAATTGATTTCATTAATTGTCAACCTGGGGCTCGTAAGCTGATGAAGTGAAGGTGTACTATATGTACTTAAGCAACCTCTTAGATCTTTTGTCGTTTGGGGTGTTGTTTGTGATCAATTTATCTTCCTAAGATGGAATGGAGATTCTATAAACAGATGAGTGATAGTGTGTGTAAGGTGATTTCTAAATGAGTGAGTGTGTGTTACTGGTGGTTTCTAACTACCTTCTAAACTTGCAAAGAAAAAGCTTGAAAGAAATAACTTGAATTGAAACTGAAAGCAAAGCAGAAAAACCACTTTCTAATAGCACTAGTCACTATTCATGCTGCTGCAATAAAAAGATAAGAAAAACTACTTTAAAGACCAGTTATAATGTTTAACTCTTCCTCACTCTCTGCTTCCAACATATGGTATTATGTGAAACACGATTAAGAAGTAGTTAGAAATAAGTCTAAAAAGTACGCAAAGCAAGCTGTAATTTATTAGTATTCTGATCTCTTAAAGATGAACAGCTTATGATAAAGAGACCATCAATATGTTAGCATACAACTTGAGAAACTAAACTAGAAATCAGCTAGGAAAACAGAGTAAAGGCAGCAATTATGAATATGACAACTAAAAATACTATTAGAAATAAAGCAAATACACAAAGACACACAATCCCAGGCTAACACCTGCAGAAAACAGTCCTGATCAATTTAAAGTAAATGCTGGAAATGAAATGACAGTGAAAGTAAATCAAATCTGTACATGTGTTAAAGAAAAGGAAAATTGTTGAATTCAAAAGAAGGAAATGGCAAGAACATAAAGGTAAATTACTGTACAAAGGCTGTTATGAACGGGGGCCCTCCATCCACAAAGCCCAAAGAAAGATCAGCTACGTAAAGGAGTCAAAACAACAGTCTTCTATTAATTCATAATGCAGAAATTACAGTCAAAAAGTGCTAAAACAACAGCTTCAAAACATAGTTTCTGTGCTCACTAAAAGCGTAGCAATTACATAAACAAAACAACTAAAAACTAATCCTTAAGCGTGCGCAGATGCTGGATTTTATAAGCGTATGAACAACTGCCTACTGCGTAAAACATGAAACTGGAAATTAATTGACAACATGCTAATTAAATGGTTCAGCAACGCGTCAATAGGTCTGTGGGTGATCTGGAAGGTACGGTTGTCATGGAGGTTGAATCCAAGGTTGGATCCTGTCTCCCATGACCTACATAGAGTGGAGGAGTTGCCATCTGGAGTGACGTGACCTTTCAGCTCACGCAACACCGTTTGAGCTGGCTTTGTTGACCGAAGTTGGATCCTCGTTGACCGGAGGTATGCGTGGCACTGCTGACCAAACCAATAACACAGGAACCTTCAACACCTTCATTCCCACGTCCCCATGTGATTCGCTTTTCAAAATGACACGTGGAACATGGAGATCAATGAAAAGGCTGCGGAATTGCTGAATGGATACGGAATTGCCAGACAGCTGCAGAAACTCTGTGCATATGTAAAAAATCTAGACAAACAGTCAAACATTTAGCAAAGTCAACCAATCATTCTTAAAGACATCAAATGTAATGATTTGGGTAAGTTTATGACGAAAATAGGGCAAAAGTGAGGGATAAGTGAGGAAAAGCTGTAGGTAATGATGGATAATTAGGTGCAAGTTAGAGGCTCTACATACCCCCACTACGAGGGTGTTGCATGTCCTCATGCAATGAAAATATTGTTTAATCCATCTATTGAAATGCCTCTGCTAAGACATCTAGTCTTCTCCTCTTCCTCTGTGTAGCCACATTGACTCTTGGTCTTTTCATCAAGCATCTGAATCTTAAATTGATCAAAGCTCTGCTTAGCTTCCTGCATTTCTTCTTTAGCTTTTTGTTTTCTTTTTGCCAAAGACCCATATGAAGCATTGTATTATCGTGAACCATCTTGTCCACATTGCTCTTTTCCTTCAGTTTTTCATTTTCCTGTTTGATGTGGCGATTTAGTACCTCTAGCTCAAATACTTCTTGCTTCAGTGATTGAACCTGCTGTTCAAGAGGTAGAATAGTGCTTGGACCAGCAGCAACTTGTTCTAATGTCTCCAAGTAGTTATATACTCTCTGCTGATCTGGGTCAATCTCCGGTGACCTCTTTGGACTAGGCTCATGCTCAAATTCAAGTTCATGCTCAAAAGGACTTTCCTCACGTGGAGGACTAGTCTCAACCTGCTCAACATGTGGAGGGCTTTTCTCAAAGTCAAGTCTTGTAGCAACCTTCTCAGGTGTGCTCAAGTCAATAAAGAATGACTCTTTGTTCTTTGTGGCCCTTATTTTGCCTTGTAACCTGCTGCTCCTCCTCACAGTGGTGATGCTCTGTTTTTCTTCTGGTTGCTTCTGCTTTTGTTTTTGCATCTTCTTGGAAAGGGTAGCCTCATGAAGTTGGGCCAACCTATGTGCCAATGGCTGAGTATCCTCTTCACTAGAATTTTCAGGAGTGAGGTAGGTTTCTTGGGCTATAGCTTTTCCTTTATCTTTCTTTTGTTTCTTCCTACTCTCCTTTTTCTTTTGAGCAGCCTCTTGTACAATTTCTTGCAGGGTCTCTGTAATGATTCCTTGGGCTGTTTGGTTAATGTCTACAGCAGGCTCAAGGTCAATTTCTTCCTTAGAGTTATGGGTAACATTTTCTTCTTCAACAAGGTCTTGGACAGTTTCTTCTTCGACAGCAGTTTCTGGGGTAACCTCTTCTCTTTTTCTTCTACTCTTTCTAGGCACAGAGGCTTCTCCTACCTCTTGGAAGTGGTTCCTCACAAGAAATCTTTCCTAGGTATCCCTTTTGGCCTTTAACTGTTCTTCAATTAGTATTTTGACAAGCCCATGATGGTATAAATGTGGCTCAATGTTTCTTGGGTTTCTTTGGACTATGGAGCAGATTTTTCTAAGGCTTGAGAGTAAAAAGTATGGAAGGTTAATGTCATGCTCTCCTAAAAAATGAATCATAATTTTGGCATGATAAACATATAGAACTCCAAACCTTCCCTCACATGTAAAGAATTTTTGTACTAGTAGAAGCAAAGTTGTCCATTCTTCTTTGACAAGATTAACAGGGATTCCCTTTGTAAAGATGCTAGTGTCCATACCTGGATTCTTTAGAATTTGCTTCCATTGCAGGTCTTGTACTAATCGGTTTTTGAACCATCTCTCCCCAGTTTGTGGTAGTGAAGTGGCATGTGCCAAACTGCTCTCGGTGACTGTAAATTTCAGATCTCCTATCTCCACTTGGTTGTCTTTGTCTTTGAAAGAACATGCAAAAGTCTTTGTGACCTCTCTATGATAACCCTTGAATTTTTTAATGCACTAGAGCCAATTTGCCTTCTGCAAAGCGTCTTTGACTTGGGGATATCCTTCCAAAAATTTGGAGCCCTCCGGCTCTGCCCTCAAAAGTTTACCCATCAGTTCTCTGGCTTATTTTACAGCTCTATTTTAATACTTTGGAGAAAGGGTTATACGGCTTCAACAGTGGCTTCAACACAATAGCTTTACGGCTTCAACATAACAACCGTAATACACTCACAACAGTGGTCAAAGTTTAGCAGAGGAGAAAAATGAAACGGAGTATGGTTACGGTGGCAGAGTAGTGAATAAGGCAGAGCAGTGAAAAACAAGGAAAATGCGAAAGTGAATCAACTGCGTGAATGAGATTATACATGCGTAGGAGGGTTATGAATGATGAGAAGAAACGGTTAAGTCCCTAGACTTCGGTCACGAGTCTACATTTGGCTGCGGAATCAAAACGCAGAGAGCCATAGTGCAATTGTCTACATCACTTAGGTACAAAAATTTTAATGGAAGAGCAGCCGTGCGTGAGATTTAAAATCGTGATGAATGGTGGCCGTTAAGGCTGAGAGATACGGGGATTTCGGTCGAGTAATGGAGAGGATTGGTAATCATTACATGAAATGGCAAAAAACACAACCCGTAAACCATGCAAAATGTTATAACCGTAGGTGTAGAAATTAGATCATACCTTAGGTGTCCGTGTTTTGATTCCTTTTGCTTATCTGACACTAACCTTTCATTGTTTGTTGCTGCTACATGACCTTTTTCAATTTTTTTGCTGATGACTTTTGTACTGCAGATTTCTTCTTAAAACATACTGTGTTTTTTTTATGCAGGTGCAGAAAGCGTATTGGCTGCGGAATTGGGATATTGGCTGCGGAATTGCTCCTCAGCTGTAGAAACTGCAGTAATACCCTTTTGTCTGCACAAAATAACTTTAGCTGTGTGAAATAAATCTGACAATGACTTTATTGGTGAGATGGAATGTAATGGATGGATTGAAAGAAATGAGGTGGAGTGAGAATGATTGGATGAATGAAATGGTGAATGAAGTGGATGAAATGACGAAATGAAATGGAAGAAGCGAAATGGAATGAAGATGATGGTGGAAAATATAAAGTGTCAGGTGACCCTGATTTTCACCTTATATTTTCTGCATAAGACTGCCAATCCAAGATTGGTTTTCAGGCTTATACACATTTTTCTCTCTTTTTTTTTTTTTTTTTTCTTTTTTTTATTTTTTATTTTTTTTCGAAACAGAAAGAAATAAAGATTAGGCTGATGGAGGAGAAGGATTCTTCTCCACTAGCCTCATTGCAGAACTTTCTTGAAATATTTTGACAAAGCCCTCTTTTGAGAGTGGCTTATGATAGATCTTCAAGCGGTGGCCATTCACAATA
>APFE030131582.1:87003-103586 GCA_000404065.3 Pinus taeda | reverse complement strand
TTCATTTTGACACAATACATGAAATCTCTGTTCATGATATTGTGTCCAAAATCTGTTCTATCTTTCTCCTCCTCTTCTTCTGAATTAATATGCTGCATGACAGGATTTGTATGAGATGTCCAATTTTCTGTTTTTCCTGACATCTCAGGACCTTGTGAAGTTGAAGCTATTGCTGCCTGTGCATTCATTAATATTATTCTCAATTCATTGTGATTTTATATGCACATTCTCCTATTTTCCTTTATTGTCTTTCTCAGTTCTTTAATTGCCTGATGAACACTAGGCAATGTTTGTAGCAGATCTTCTCCAAAATCTTCATTTCTAAACTATCAGATGGAAGCTTCTACTGAGAATAGAGTTGCAGGAGGCACATACCCTTTATTTGGAGAGTTCTTTGAACTAGTGGGTGTATGTTTCAAATATTCCATCAATAGAGATTTGTACATTTCTTTCATTTGTTTGTCGGTAGCTGCCATCATCTATGTGAAGAGGTTTCTGCTAGTCTCTTCATAATCAGACTTCATCATCCTGACTACATTACAATTACAAATGTCAGGACCACTACATTCACAATCTCTATATTATGTACAATGAGGATCTCTGCAAAATCCTTCTTCTGAAGACTCTTCTGAATAAACAAAGTTTAAATCGTTCTCCGATTCTGAGTCAGAGGATAAAATTTCATCACAACTGCTAGGTAAATCAAAGAAGCTAATTTTTCCTTTCTTGTTTCTGTATGGTAGCTTTTTCTTTGATTTGTCTTTCTTTTTCTCTGGACAATTTGGAGCTGTGTGGCCTTTCTGATTGCAGTTTTAACAAATAATTTCTTTGTCGTTAGAAAACATTTTTGTATGCTTATATGGCTTTGTTTTGGAATGTTTTCTTCTTTCTACTTGGGAAGACTGAGAATTCTTCTTTGAAAATTTTGAATGTGAATGCTTTTTCTTTCATCTATGCCCCTCAGAATTGCGAGCCTTACCAAGGTGCCATTGTTTGCAAAGTTGTTGGTAGCCATGGGGTTTTTTAGGATTTGTGGTCGCTCTGGCAATCTTCATTTGGGAACAGAGTTCCACAATAATGGCTTTAACAACTTGTCCGATGATGCCAAACTTGTAGTCACTAACCTTTCCAGGTAATTTATTAACAATAGCAGATGAAACCCACTAGGGAGGAAAGGCTACAAAAATTTCCTTCCATTTAGGCTCCATTATGAGATCAGGAGTTAGAGTGTGTAAGCGATGAAGGAATTCATTGAAATATTCATCAAAATGTTGCATATTATGTAACTTCATGGCAAGCAGAGTAATAGTGGTGATATCATTGGTAATTTGAGGAAAACCAATGAAATTGACAGTAATTCCATACAAGAGTTTTCCTATCATGTTGTTGACAGGTGAATGGGTAACGAGATCCATATGTGTTGTGCCATCTTCATTGAGGACAACTGCTTGTTCCCAGGAGGGAAGGAGATTTGGCTCTTTGAGAGTTTCAGCTTTTAGCCATGAATCTAAAGTTCCTTCAAATCCTCCAATAATTCTCCTAGTGGCATTTATAGGACCTATATCATTTGCAAGATAGGTCCGGTAGCAAACAAGCATGGAATGCAAGACTGACATGATTTCTGCTTCGGTGCAATTGTCTATATTCCATGAATATGTAGAATTGGTAGACCAATCTTTATGATATTCAGATTTCATAAGATCTCTTCGGTCTGGAGCAGGATTCCAGGTAGTTTCCCATCGGGATCTGGAAGAGGTAGCATTGACTTGATTTTCTTCTCCATTAGTTTCAATGCCAAACTGCTCTTTGTCTTCTAAAGAAAAGTTATTGATACAGGCTTCAAGGTCTTCAATTTCTAGCTCATCAATTTTGTGAAGACTTGTATCAAAATTATCCTTTTCTTCTTCATCTCTATGGGATGACTCTCCAAACATAAAACTCAAAATATTACTCTTATCATTTTATTTAGTCTCTTTTTGTTTTGCGGAGACAAGAGTGGGATTGAAGAAACTAGGATTGGCAAAAAGAGAGTATGGGTGTGTTGAAGTAGGTGGTGGAAAGGTGATGGAACTGGTTGTTCTTATGAGGCTTTACACAGAAGAAGTAATGGAGTAGGGAACTGAAGTTTTGTGTTTTGAAAATAAGGTAGCTGACTTGTAGGCTTCTACCTGAGGCTTCTTTTTTAGCGAGTCTACTCCTTTAGAGACTTCCCTAACCTAATTCTTCACAATATCAAGATAAGTGCTTATTTTGATGAGTTCTTTTCCATGAGCTGAGGCTGCATCATGGATCTTATTTTCTGTGTGCAGGGAGAGCTTGTCTAAGCTTTGGGCAAGTGTCTTATCATTTTCTTCCAAAGTAGTAACACTACTATTCAAACAAACTGTGTTATAATCTTGTTTTTGCAAGATTCATTCAAGCATAATCTTCATCCCTGAATTAGTAGTTTCTACTTTTTCAAATCTGAACCTGACAAATTTTTCAAGACTGGACAAAGCCAAATTAGTCCAATTCGTAGCAGCAATTAAATCTTTTGCCACTAGAGAGGGATCATCAGAATGAGATGGAAGTAATTTGTACAATTTTCCATCTTGTCCTCTTATTACAAAATATTTCCAAGGGGGAAATTCTGTATCCGTTTCTAAAATAGAACCATCAAGGAGCTCCCACTTTTGCTTATTTGGAGTCCTAGTTCTTATCATATTTACATGAAGTTGGGAACAAATTTTCTTTAGTAATTCTTCTCCTTCTGTTCTAACTGCAATTAGAGTTCTTGGAATATTAGGTTTAGACATCATACTCTGAATCTTTCAAAGGAGGAGGAATTACTAGGGGATTTTCCTACATTTTTTCTTCTACAAATTTTTCTTGATCCTTGACTCTTTTCTGTTTTTCTTGATTTTTGAATTGCTTCATCAAGGATTTTTCTATTATCTTTGTAGAGGGATAATACCATTCATAGAATGATATCCATTTATTTTGTGCCTTCATCTATTTTTTCCAATTTTCAACATTCTGTCTATTGAAGGTAGGTCGATCATGTTTTGGAAAAAGTCTAACTTCTTGAATATACAAATGTTCTTTTTCATGGGTGAACATGTCCCAATTAAACATTTTCTTTTTCCAAGCGTCTTCTAGATCATATGGGCTGATATCTTTAAAGAATTTTAGAAAAGCAATTATCTCTGAATCAGAAGGGATTTCAACATGTTTTGGTATTTTATCAATGAGATTCTTTCTGTATGAAGGAATAGGAGACGATCCCATATACCCAAGGCCAAAAGAAGGAGAACTCAAAAAAATATGTACAAGGAGTTCTTCTTGAGGATTGAAAAATGAAACATGTTTATGTCTTTCTTCAGACGACTCAGAGGACGGAATAAACTTGATCATGTTGATTCGGTGTCGATCTGAAGACTCACCGTGAGGAGTAGGGGGGTTTGAAGAGAATTGATAAAACGTTTTTTAATAGTGAGGATGATCACATACTAAACTAAATACAGGGTTTGGATTTGGATTAGGCTGAGTAAACAATTTTCGAAGTGATTCAAAGACAGACGAATCTATTACCATTTGCCACGGTGGTTGTGACTCTACATGGTGAAGTTGGTTTGTGACAGAAGTGGGAATTGTGGAGACAGAGGGTCCACCACGCTCAACTAGCTGATCTCTGAGAAATATTTTGATGACTTGACCATGAACTTCTGTAATTATGGACTGGGCTGCAGAGATGGGTCGATGGGCAGGTTTTGACTAATTTTTTACCCAATCATCTAGAGGACATATCTCTCTACAAGATATGGAGACTGGAGCAACAGGTTTACAGGTAGAATCATATTGGATTAATGTCACAACTTTCTTCAATATACAAACTAAATGTTCTTTTCCTTTCTGGACAAACCCTTCCGATTTCTCTAGATAAACCTCTTCTTTTAGTTCTCTATTTAAAAATGTAGACTTTACATTGACTTGGTGCATCATCCAATGTTTCTTAGTAGCTAAAGCGATTAACATTCAGATACTGTTCAATTTAGCTACAGGGGTGAAGGTTTCTTCATAGTCTATCCCTTCGTTTTGTGAGTACCCCTTTTTACCAACCTAGCTTTTAGTTTTTCTATGGTTCCATCTACATTAATATTTAGTTTATATAACCATTTACAACCTGTGGTTTGTTTTCCTCTAGGAAGTTGAACCAATTCCCAAGTGTTATTTCTGATTATTGAATCATATTCATGTTCCATCGTTGTTTTCCATTCACTACATCCATTCACTTCTTTATAACTAGAAGGTTAAACCACATTCATCATACTAGTTATAAAAGCATTTTCCCTATATCTTGCAGGCAATTGAGCTTTCCTACCTAATCTCTTGATTGGTGGGGTGGCTTCAAATCTTATTTGATCATCATTTTCTTTTTCTTCTTGCTATTATCGTTACTATTGCTGTTGCTCTTGTTGTTGTTGCTGCTGCTGTTCATCTTCTGCCTTTGTCTATTGCTGACCCCGATTGTTCTCTGCTTCTTCTTCCACCAAGTACAGAATGTCCCATTCCTCATTGTGCTCATCAGATTCTTCATGATCCTGCTCATGGAATTTGACATCTCTACTAACAAAAATCTTGTGACTAGAGGGAGTAACTAATATGTAAGCTTTATACTGTGAACAATACTGTATAAAGGTACATCTGATGGCTTTTGAATCTAACTTTCTTCTATCTTCCTTTGGAATGTGGGAAAATGTTTTAGATCCAAATATTCTTAAGTGTTTTACTACAGGATTAAATCCATATAATGATTCATAAGGAGTTTTAGACTCAAGACTCTTTGTAGAACTCCTGTTTTTCAAATAAACTGTAGTACTCACTGCTTCAGCCCAAAAACCATTCGAAATATTCTTACCTTTCAACATACTTCTAGCACATTCCACTAGTGTTCTATTCTTTCTTTCTATTATTGCATTCTGCTGTGGAGTATGGGGTACTGTGAACTATTGCAAAATTCCATGATCTTTACAATACCTGATAAGCACATCATTCCTGTATTCTCCCCCTTGATCAGAGCGAAGAATTTTTATCTGTTTCCCTATTTATTTTTCAATCATATTTTTAAACTGCTTAAATTATTTGAATGTATGACTCTTCTTACTTAAGAAATACACCCAAGAAAACTTCGTACATTCATCAATAAACAGTAGAAAATACAGTGCAACTCCAAATGATTTTGTCTACATGGGTCCACAAAGGTCTGTGTGCACTAATTCAAGTATATCAATATGTTTCTTTTCTACTCGGACAAGGAATTCTTCTCTATGCATTTTTCCTAGTGTACATGCATCACAAGAATTATGTACTTGCTTTAGCCGAGAAAGATCTCTTACCATTTCCTTCTTTTGTAGTAACAACAAATCATTGTAGTTGACGTGGCCAAATCTATGATTCCATAGCTCTTCTGTTGTCAAGCTCCCTGCTGTCCATGCTCAAACTGGTGTAGGTCTTGCATCCAACTTGTACAGTCCTCCTGTTCAGATTCCTGTAGCAATTGTCTTCATGCCATCTAGTAAATCTTTAATATAACAGTTAGATTTAAAGAATTCAACTTTTAGATCTTGATCTATAATCATGGATACATAAATCAAGTTCTTTGTTACACTAGGCACATACATAACATTATGAATTTGTTTGATATTACCATTAGGTAGAATGACAGAAACTTTCCCACACCCTTCGATTTGATGACTTGTATCATCACCTAGGTAAATCTGTGCTCCTTTGTTGATTTCTTTAAAATCTTCGAACCATTGCTTGTTCCCTATCATGTGTATTGACGCCCCTAAATCTACATACTAGATGTCTGCATCAACATTCTCATCACGATCTATCATGAACAATCTAAAATTCTACACATGATTTTCATTCACGAGATGACCTGCATGTCTTTTTTGCTTCGGTTGTTCTTCATGATATTTATTATTCCTGCACTCCCTGGCAATATGACCCAGTTTTCTACAATAAAAACATTTAGTTTCAGAGTAATTTCTATTCGGATGCATACCTTGGTTTTGATTCGGTCTTTTGTGTGAGTTTGCTCCGTTTTGTTGTTGTGGACTTCCTTTCCCTTTGAAGAAGTTTTCCTTCGCCATTAATACAAGATCGACACTCTAGGGCTTCAAAGTCTATCTTCTTTCTTCTTCCCACATCAGTATTCCTGTCAGCTCTTCAAATTTCGAGATCTTCTCTCTCGCATTTATCCCAATGATGAACATTTGGCAATCATCAGTGACACCAACATTGTTAATTGTTACAAGATCTGTATCGTCAACTATATGACAAATGTCTGCCAATTTGTTCTTCAGATCTTTGATGCTTGATATGAATGAACCAATTGTTTCATTCTCCTCCATCTTCAGGGATAGGATCTTACTCTTGAGGAAAATAAGACGATTTTTCTAAATTTATGATCTCATACAAATCCTTTAGAATGCCCTAGATCTCGTTAGTTGTCTTACATTCTCTAATGTGTGGTATGATGTAGTCTTTCACTAACATCTTCAATAGTGTCCTTTCTTTACCTTCTCGCTTCTCCCAATCTAGGATTGATGCTAATCCAATTGCAGGCTTTGGCTCATCCCCATTCACAATCATCCAAGCACTCTACACATCTAGAAGAGTTTGCATCTTGAATTTCCAATTTGCATAATTGGAACCATCAAGCTTGTTATGCTCATCCAAGCATGCTTCAAACATATTGTTATTCATTTTGGCGATTTAGAAGAAAAAAATTCAACAGGTAAAAGAAGATGTTAGATTTACCCCAGATCTGTGACAGAGACAGATCACTGATCTTCAATGTTTTTTGATCTCTCTGCACACCCATTGATCATCATGGCTTCCTTCACAACCTCCAGAAAAACTTCTGTTGTCAGCTACAGCCTTGTTCTTTGCTTCCCCACAAAACTTTTATGATTTACACAATCGTTGTAGATGTACATGACTTATCTGCAATGTCTTCACAGCTATACATGGAATACCTGTGACAACCAAAATAAAAATTTGCGCGAAGGAGCTATAGTGCACTCGTCACATTGATAGTCCTCTTAACGTGCGACGATTTTGGTTTATCAAAACATCGATGATTTTTGTTTAGTGACACCCACCAACCAGCTTACAGGTTCCTCAGCCCTAACGCTTTGATACCATGATAAAAAATGGCAATGTTTGTATTAAAGAATTAAAACCCACTCGTCAGCTCTATGAAAGAGATTCTAAATCAGGAGAGTCTCACTTTGTAGAACACTCTACATTGTTCATGCACATTACACATTAAATAGAAAACATGGTTTTAGGGAAGTTAGAACAACATCCTAAGAAACAGAAACTAATTCCTACCCTGAGGTTACATGAACCAACTCAACCTATTATAGGATATTCTCCATTATATTCAACATGAGTCAGCACTCCTCCTACTGTGACATATTTATAATCTTTAGATGAATCAATGGAAGGAGAAGAAACTTTGTCTAAAGATTGGTCATCGATGGAATGCTCCTTCACATACACACCTTCTTCACATATACAATTGACCGAACAATTTTTTTAGGTGTCTGTTGTCTTGATTTTATCCAGCAACTGCTTCACATATATGGTGGAATCGCTAAGTACCAAGATTTTTTCCATCTGCATTAATTCACCTAATTCAAACTCCACTATCCATAAAGACAAAATTTTACTTACAGAAAAAAATGTAATTTTTATTGAAAGAACCATTGCAGAAATCACCAACCCATCCTTATAAGTAGATCTACAAATATATTTCGAGCAAATTTTTATCCTAGACTTTAGGGTACATATGTATTGAGTATAAAATTACCTTCTTGAGACCAGGAACTATACCAGAAAGAGAAATGAATCTCTAACCTAGTTTCTCACGTCGTTTTCTTTCATCCATTATGTGGTCTTGAGTATTCCACGATGTTGTGTTTTGTACTTGTTTGGACTACTTGCTTCCAGCAGACACGCTTGAAATTTGTATATCTGAAGGTTCGTCATTGCCCGGAAGAATTGAGTTGAGGAAACAATAGATGCATCGTTATTAGTGTGGCTAAATTCGAGATGTAGCTATTGTCGTGCTCCAGAAGGAAGGACTAGGCCGAAGCCATGCCACAACCTACAGTGTACTGGGTACACAAATAAAAGGTTCATGACAGATAAAATATTAAAAGAGGTGAGATTCCTAGTCAAGGAGTAGCACCTAGAGCGAAAGAAGTCGGAATGAGTGTTAGAACCGTCTGTCCACATGATGTTGACCCCAGAGAAGCAAGAAGGCTGGTAGGTAACAACTCATACGTGTAGCCAAGAACCTCAATTAAACTCTATGGCTAACAATTAAATCAGAAGCGAAGAACTCGAAGTAGGAACACATTGCAGGAAAGATGGTTTCCACACTGGGGAAATTCCAAATTGATTAACGGTTCCATTTTGCGGTACAGGTGACACTAAAACAGGTGACAAGTTATCAAGTCAGAGAGGAACCGCCTTAGGGTTTTCAAAAGTTGAGTAGCCGTAAAAGAAAGAATATCAATAACTGCTTGAAATAAAATGTATTACACGTGTAAACATGGGGGGTGATCACAACGAACATTGACTGCAAAAATAGAATCTGTAAGGATTAATATATTGAAAAACATTGATCATGCCATCGAATAAGGGTTCTTGAGGCTCTTACCAACGAAAAGTAGATACAATCTTGAACCAAACCCTCGGGCTCCTTTAAAGTTGGTTGCAGAGCAGAGACGGAGGTAAGGAAAATGGCGGTTATGATGAGGAGATCGGGGGTGGGTCGTTACCCTAAACCACCTTGGCCATTTTGAGCCATTCGATAGAGAGCCAGATCGCTCAATATTATTTTTGAATCCCAAGTGTTTGTAGACGTATTTCAATAGAATCAATGTTGAGTGTGCCAAGTGGTGTGGGGTTGACTTTAAATAGATGTCAAATTATGAGCAAAAGGTGTCAAAAGGTGTCAAAGTTGAGAGGAGAAGAGTGGGCATAAAAATGTGTGCTAGATGTGAAATGGAGAGGAGAAGTGTAGACAAAAATAATCGGAAACTAAGTTTTTGTGAATTAAAACATTTATGTGGCTAAATTAATTTATTTTATGAAAGTATGAGAAATAAATTTATGGGGAAAAATTCATAAAAGGGTGAGCATATGCTTATTTATATTTAACATTATATATTTTATATTGGAACTAACAAATATGCTTCTTTATTATGTTAGAAATTTATGAGGGCAATTTTATAATTTGTTGATTAAAAACTTGAGAGAGAATTAATGGAAGAGATGGAACATATATTTCATTTAGTGAAAATAAATATTAATGTGATTTTATTTAGGTATGTTATGAGAACAAAATATGAAACTAACTCTCAAGAATATAAAAGAAGATGTAAATGCTCATTTCAAGGGGTTATTTTTTGGGGGGAAATTAGAGGATGATAGACTGGAGATGAAGAATTATTATTTTTAGGTCCATAATGTACTTGCTTTAGTGGTTCTTTTTATTGTGACTATGAGGCTTTGATTAATAATAAAATGATTCATTTCTTTTCTTTTTCTTCTTATGTGTTCTTCTTAACTAAGGGTTTATTTTTTTTGGTTATTATTTTTACGTCCATAATGTACTTGCTTTAGTGGTTCTTTTTATTGTGACTATGAGGCTTTGATTAATAATAAAATGATTCATTTCTTTTCTTTTTCTTCTTATGTGTTCTTCTTAACTAAGGGTTTATTTTTTTTGGTTCATTGGGCAAGACTGATGATTTAACTTGATTATACAACCTTGGATGAAAAAATTGATTCAAATTGTTTTGAATACATGATCTTTAATGGTTTTAAGTAATATTTTAGTCTAATTTCTTTAGGTTGAATTCAAAATGATACATGCTATATAGGATTTACTTGCACATTAAACTTGGATACCATAAAAACCAGTTCGTTTATTCTATTTCTCGCTTAATCTTGTTGTTGTTCTCCATTGTATTTATTTCACCAGTACATGCAATTGATTGAGAATAATTTGACTTGATCATATTATTTAATCTCAAACACATAAATTTTATTTTTAAAAAAATCCAATATTTTTATCTAGAAATAATTAAATCAAATAATCTAAGTGTTTTGTTGTAGGATAAATTAATAATGATACTTGATGTCATATTATTTTTTCTACGCATATGAATTAGATGCATTCAATTCAACTTGTTACATAACTTCTTTATTTTATGTTCATTTTAATTTTAACTTTTACTAACCCTAATATCATGTGTGAATTATGGTATATATTTAACCTCATTTTTTTCATGAATGATACTTTATTTAACTAAGTTTCATATGATATGTGCCTACCACCTTTCTTTCCCTAAAATTTTATTTTACTTAAAACACTCTTTTATCATTAATCCAACCTTATTATTTTTATTTTAAAGAATAGTTACTTAATTAATATTAGAACAGGGAATACCCATTGAGTAGGAGGGAGGCCAACCCTTGGCCTCTAAAGTGGGAGGATTCTTAGAGTCCACAACGAATGTGTTCTTAGGTTGTTCTTTCTTATGAGAAAAATCTGATAACTAACAAGAACAATTGCATTTGTCTTTGATATGAGATGTTTTTGTTTTTTAGGTCAAGATGAATTGGGAAGAATAATGAAACTGCAATTTTTTTTCTAGTTTGAGCGATGATGTTCAAATGCTTGATCAAACCCTGAAGATTTTTGGAATTATTTGAAATGTGCTTGAACGTTTGTCAATAAAAAGGAAGATAAGAAGGAATATTTACATAGTTGCCAAAATTTTCCTACAACTTGTCTAACCTCTTAAGATATGTCAATACCTTCTTGAGGTTAAGATTTGTTATTTTTATTTTTTATGCCTCTATATTGGACTTACGACTAGATGTTTGGGTAATTACATTGGAGCCAATTTTTGTGATGATGTCTTAGTATTTTGTTTAATCGTAATGTAGGCTTTAACCCTATATAGAAATTACCTCCATAAGAAATCTTCAAAAAAAATGAAAACAATGGCAAGAACATAAAATAAATATACATAGAGATTTTCCCTTGGATCCCAAATCCAGACTACCAGATTGATTTTTCACTATATTCCTTTCAATGTTACAATACATATCTATACATGTCGAAGCATTCATAAACCCCAATCCATTGAACATGGATTAGAACATAACAGTAATTCCCTAGACTGGATCTACATAATACCATGGCAAAAAATCGATCATGCCCAAAATCATGTACAAAAATCATGCACAAAAACATAGGTAGGTCTGCCCACCATCTTTGGGTCTGCTCACTGTCCTTGGGTCTACTAATCTATTATTAGGTTTACATAAAAAACAATAAACAAAAATGTTCTCAGGGCACTGCCCTAGGACCCATGCAAGGGGGCTACCACCCCCTTGAAAACCCCCCAACAAGGGGGGTTTATTCCCTCGCTATGCCTGACTCAAAATACAATGTGTGAATCTAGTCGTGGAAATAATATAACACACACCCAACAATTAGGTTTTTTTTCTTAGTTCGACATCCGTACCTTTTGGCTATATTTTTTTGTTCCCTTATCTATTGGATGTTTTGCACACATATCCTAATAGATTGTCTCAGAAGTTAGAAAGCCCTAAATTATAAGTTTTCTAACAAGGATTTTCCTTCATATAATACAACTAAGTTGTGTAATCAACCTTCTTGAAAGGTTTAGAAATTCTATGAAACTGCCTAGCCATTTAAGAGTGGGTTCTTGATTATCTTGGTTTTTAGATTAATTTATTGTTGTGGTTGGTGGAGTAAGTCCATATGGAAATAATAAAATGATACTTAAAACAAAATATACTCCAACATTTATGAGTCTTCCATCGTAGGGTTTTTTTTCACCACACCTTCACACTTTATGCTAATCAATAAGTGTTCAAAAAGCCCAAATTCTCAACCTATTTCTCATCAAGAATGTTCAATGTGCTACCAGGATCATGTATAATATTTACACTTCAAATTTTTAACATGTGCATAAAATGTGAAGGCATTAACCTTACCTAAACCAGTGATTGTAGCAAGAGAAACCACTATAATTTCTAATGGTGGAAGGAATACGTTTTGTGACCTAGAGTAATTATTTGTTCTTCTAAAAATAGTATGAGTTTCCTCTACAATTTCATATTTAGAGTTGAATTGGTGTAGGATATTTCCATAAAAGTTTTATAGTATTGAAATGTGGCCCTTAAACTAGGGTCTAGAGCATTTACAACATAGGTTTGATGGGGGGGATTTAAGATTTCGGGTTGGTTGACAGGTATAGGATTTTATTTGTGGCATTTCATTATTTCTCTCTTCTTTGTCCCTCCTCTTTCAAAATATTTAGGTTGAGACATTTTTACCTCAATCTTAAATTCTATCCTTATATTTGGATGCTTCAATTGGGATTTAGGTGGGAAAAAGAGTAAATAGTTTTATCCTTCTAAGAATGTGAGCATCATATGTATGTATTTTAATAACATGAATATAAGTAATGGTTTGGTGTAGGCTCCAAGCATTCACAATTATGGTTGATTCACAAGTGTTCATCAAACATATCATTTTTCTAGGAGTAATAATCTCAACTCCAACCTCTACTAGATTAATCTCAACTAACATAATTTGGAATTCCACCTTTGGGAGCTATACTATTTAACATCACCATTAGACTGACGGTTAAGGTTTAATACCAGAAGGTCTCAAGATGAAGTCATAATACCTAAGATTGCACAGCATCCATATGATTATAACCTTCATAGAAAACATTGTTCATTCATAAAATCCGACACTCTAAGAGATTATCACAAAGGAGGGCCTTGGTTTTAATTACCAATAAACTAATAATGATAGTTAATTATCTTGGTTGAGAGCATCATATGTAGTTCTTATTGCCTAAGGATTTGTATAGATATTTGTTGTAGTTGGGTAGTGACCAATTACTTGGTTACGATCATTGCAACACTCGAGTATTGATATACACCCTTACTCAACAAGTATGTGAATGATGTGGTGTCACTCTATAATTTATTCCGAAATGATAATATAGTTTAAGAGGATCCATGACTCGTGGTGCCCTTACACTCTTACGATAGTATTAAAGGAAGCTAACACTCTTGTTATATTATTATAGTATTAAAGGAGATTGTTGTTATCAAAATTCACATGGTACTTGGCCACCAATTTATGGCATATTTTTCCACCATCCATATTCAACTTCATTGTCAGTATTAATGACTATTAATGTATATTTCTCCAATTATGGTTGTTCCTACTATTACATTATACTAGACTAGAGCTACCACTATGTGAAGTTTTAATAAATGATATTATTATTATGTGGGAATTTTGAATCCTATAGGGAACATAATTTAAATCAAAGTCAAACTACTACAAGGTAGTATATGCCATGACAACCTCATTCATCCATGTCTTAAGATGTAATTATTTGTATAAGGTATGATTAAGGCTTTTGGATGTCAAATGTAGTAATATTTTACCTTAATCTTAATTATTTATCTATTTACTATATCTTGAATTCTATTTGGGCTTCTAGTGGAGACTATTTTTCAATCTCTTCTTGAAGACAACCTTGTTTCCAAGGGCCTTGTTATATAACAAATCGTAATTTTTTCAAGGAGTATCTGTTTGAGAACAGTCTTAATATCCTACCATTACTGAAGCGAGGGAAGATAGAAGCTAATATTATTGATTTATTCCTAATATAGAAATGCACCACTGAAGAATTTGCAGAACACAACTTCAGGTGGGAATAATTTTTGTTGGAACCAAACTGTTTACTCAACGTTTCATGTATATGTTGTTGATTCTTACTAACATATGTCTTTTGCACTTTTTGTGTGGCAGCCAAGAGGGCTTCAAATCTTTTTGAATATAATGAAAATAAAATGTTTGATGTGAAATCAAATGACATGAATAGTGCATTAACAATTATAGTTGTAGAGAATGTTGTTATTTCAGAGGTCATTAAAAATGTAAAGAAGAGCCATAAAAATTCAAACTTACTTGATATTGAAGTAGTGTGTGTATTATGGGATGATATTATGGACATTGTAGAGTTTTCTACAAAAAAACCATCAATAAAATTCAAAATTTTCATTGTGTCAAGTTAGTATTTAACCTTTTCTCACTATGTATTATATTTTCCTTCCCCATATGTGTTATGCTTCATCATATCATGAATAATATTTTAGATTTTTACTAAAATTTGAGAAGTATTTTCTTCTTGTTAGGTTCTTAATATGCTTACAAATTTTAGTCAATACTAGAATGTAACGGGAAAATGGGTCCATGGATAATTGTTTCAAGAATAAACTCCATGGCTTGCATTTTTCTACTTTTAAGAATTATGTTTTTTTTCTTACATCAATTTTTTCATTAGTTAGCTTGAAAAAATATAATATGTCAATTTCATAGACAACATTTAATAAAATCTAAATGCAAATGTGGAAGCTTTGTTTCTTGCTATGAATATATTGTTTTTGCTTCTTTCACATATTTGTTTTGTTTTTTTGATGTATATATGAATATTTTTACAAATCTATCAATTTTGCAGACATGTTTATTGGAAATTAATTGAAAAATGTATTCATATTCCATATTGAATCCTTCAACTTGTGTTTCCATAAAGGTTTCATTCAATTTAAAAATTGTGCATGTCTTTTCTTGGCCAGAAATATGGCTATACTGGCTTTTGTCACATATGATGCATCTTTTTAAGTGTTTTGTTAATGATTTTTTCTTTACCTCACTTGGAATCCATAATTCAATAATTCGTTCATGCTTGTGCTAGACTGGATGTTTATTCCATTTTCCATCCATAATGCTACAAGGATCAAGCTTAAGAGTCAAGGCTTACATTTAATGTGGAAATAGCTATCTCCTTTGAAATTATTATCTTGAACTTGCATTGTTTGTATGTAGTATGTGGGGATTAGTTATGCATGTAATGTTTGTATCCATGGTTTTCCATCGAGCATGATGTACCTTTCTTGTACCAATATTTCAATTTCTAACTTAAATAACACTAATATAAAATGGATAATTAGTTACTAAAAATGACTAAAATTTGTATATAAACGACCATTTTCAGTTGGTGACCAATAGTAGCTAAGTTACAGTATCTTATAACGCAACCAACTTTTAGTCATTTTTAGCTTAGTCATTAATTGGTTGTCTCAATTTTATCATGTAGTTGTATATTTAGCCATAAATTTGGTCACTAATTTAGTCATTAATTGCCGCAATTAATGATCAAATATACAACAAAATATATTACCATGTTATTACCCGAGAAAAATAATTAATGACCAAAATGTTGGTCGTGTTATAATATATTGTAAATTAGCTACTAATAGCCATATATTTATGTAAATTTTAGTCATCCTTTGAAACCAATTAATGACCAAATAAATATGACTAAATTTTAACCGTGTTATAAGATACTATAAATTAGCTACTAATAGTCGTATATATGAAACTTTTAGTCATCATTTGTAATAAAAAAATTATCATTTGCAGTAGTCATTCTTATTTTTTTGGTAGTTTCATATTCATTATATAAACTACTAATATAGTAGTTTTATATCAATTTTATGTGTTCATTATTAATTAACATAAATTAATTAGTATGCTTTTGTGACTAAATTAAAAAAAATGTCATGCAATGTGCATGTTCAGCTAATGTGATAACACAAAGTTACATATGTTAATTACAAGACTAAATAATAACAAGTACAAATAAAAATAATTTCAACTACATAAATTTTGTTATATAAAATGCCAGGTATTACAATATGAGTTTAGAACTCAATATTGGTTAGACTACAATTTACACATGAAATATTGTTTCATCAATATTTCAAAACATTATCACTGTGTTGCCAAGACATTACAAGTGAATTCACCAACTCTGAACACTTGTCAATTGGTATCTATGTGTGTGTCTTATATAATATCTATTTGGCTCTATGGGTATCACTAGACCCGTTATCTTCCCTCTCTCATTTTGCATTTATTATTCATGCTTCTTCAACAACGACTTCTTAACATCAATATTCAGTTCCTCTCCTGAAAATGGAAGAAGATACAATGAAGAGTATAAGACATGAAATACAATGAATACTTGAATATAAATTAAAGTAAACTATAAAATATTTATATGACATATACCTCAACATCAACTATGCCAATGCCATTTCCCCCCATAAAAGTCGAACAAGTTTTCTTCAGTTGGAGATAGTGGCCATTATGTAGCCATATGACCTGTATAAACAAATCAAATAAAATATCATCATAAAAAAGAACATCTTAGTAACTTAGTTGCATTCAAACTTAAGATAAATATTAGGCACAATCATGACAACTAAGTTACATGTGAAAAATCTCAGGTTGTAGATAACTTGTTAGAACAAATAATATGAGGCATGATGTTTAACTCTTGCCATTTTATTTGAAACAAGATTTCATTCTCTAACACGTGAATTTG